>CAAKHG010024683.1:21996-44395 GCA_901007715.1 Dactylopterus volitans
CCACCACCACCACCACCACCACCCACCCTCACTTCCACCACTTTGGGATTAAATTTACCCATGCTAAAATAAAGAGTGGTGCAAGAACTGAGTCCTGATATGCACAAGTGAGAGTAGAGTCTCTTGAAATTGGGGAAAATAAAAAAAAAATCAGTATGTATATACACACACCATACTGTCTGCTGTGTGTGTGTGCGCGTGTGGTGACTCGGCCTTTGAAATCTTTAGCGAGGAAGCTGCGAGGCAGAAGAGTGAGGAGATTATTCTCACCATCAAACAGGAACACAGCAACAACAAATGACAGCGTACAAAGAGCCAGAACTCCAAATCTGATTGGGGTCGCTCAGCCACCGTCTGCCCGGGTGTAGGACTGTAAACTTTATTACATCCACCGTGAAATCCAGTAAACCAGATTGTAATGATCGATTCTTGGCTATGTATTAAAGATTAAACCCCGCCACAGAATTTTATATGAGCACTTTGCTTTAATGTTTATCAATGCCGCTGCCTTCACTCAAACGAATTCAAAGTGTGACTGGTGTGTGTGTCCTCTACTGCCGAGTCATTGTGAAGTGGTGTGAAGAGCCAAAATCTCTGCCAGTCTCATATGAATTCTATCACAACCCCTCACAACCCGAACCCTGTCTGCCTGTCTCCCTCCTTGTCTCCCTGTCTGTCTGCCTGTAGCGTTACACACAAAACTACAAGGTCAATTTTCTCTAAATTTGGTGGTGGTGGTGGTGGGGGGGGTTACATTTTTTGGGCGGATCCATTTTTTTCAATGGTTTTTAGTTAACTAAGACGACCTGCGCACAAATCCACGTTGATCCCAGGTTCTAAAGTTTGATTACTTAATTAAGCTATTGACGTGTCAAATATTCGATTTTAATTCCAACCTGCTGAATTCACGGCACTTCAAATCATTACTTTCTCCTTAAAAAAAAAAAAAAGCAATATGGTCATCTCATAATTCACACACTCCTGCTATCCATATTTTCCACCACTGAAGCGCCAACTGCGGTCTAACAGTTTGTTTGTGTGTTCCCGACACCAGCCACCCTGCCACTCTCACATCCCTCCTCCAATTAGTACCAGCCGTGATAGACTTTCCTCGCACTGCAGAGTTGGTGCCCAACGTTCTTCACCGGGGCAACTGGCATGGTTATTTAGTATCAGCAGCCTGCTCCAAAAAGTAAACAGTATTAGCTGGGCATTCATACGCGTTGAGCTTCATTGAGAGTCACCCTCTCTCGAGAGTTCTCCAGCTGAGACCCTTGACACATCTGCCTGCCCCCTACTGTCATCCAAGTGTGATCCAGATTGGAACAAGTGAGCTGCAGATGGAAAGCGAGCAGGTCACCACGCAGGAGGGCTGGCAGTCATGAAGGAGATGGAGTGGGAGGCAGTGAGAGATAGTGGGGAGGGAAAGGGATGCAGCGGGGAGTTTATGAGTCATATTATTGATTGGCAACCATGCTGCACCGATTGTGGTAATGGGATTTGCTCGGTAGCAAGAGGAGGCCGGCGACCTCGGTTGGAAATCTCCGTTGGGTTTTATTTTATGGTAAATGGGCTGCATTTACGTTGCATCTTTCTCTACCTTAATCGTACTCAAAGTGCTTTCGCGCCGTGGCCTCGTTCACCCTTTCACACACGGATGGTGCAGGCTGCCACGCAAGGTGCCAACCAGCTCATCGGGTGCATTTAGGGGATGGTGCCTTGCTCAAGGACACTCCAGCAGCTGACCTAAACGACCGCCCCGCTCTCCGAGTTGTGCTGCCTGCAGCCAGCAGCTGGCCCGAGCATTGAGGGAACTCTCCATGTTCGTATTTGCATATTTATCTGTGTGCATTCAATACCGGCAATGCTCAGCAATTCTGAAAAATGAGATCCAATCGTTCTGCCGCTGTGCGGACCTGCGAGCTCTGTGCAGCAGGGGCAGGTGTTTCCACTGTGCTGGGTTTGGTGGAGAGGAGGGACATTCAGAGGGGCTAATGCCTGGTAGAAAACACCATTCTGCAAAAGAAAAAAAAATATAAAAATGGAGGCACAAGTAAGTGATGCTTTGGGACTCGGATAAACAACGTTGGCATTGTAGATGGATACAGAGGAACCAGATTTCATCGGCAGAGCTTAAGCTGATTTTCCAGATTGTCTCACCTTGATTTTTTTTTTTTTTTGGCACACACACTCTCTAAAGGCTTCCCTCTGCACGTCTTCATCCGAGCCCCGTCTTTTTCTTACGCTGTCCTTCCTCTGTGCTGCTGTAGTCTCCGAGATGTGACGGTGAGATCAGTTCGCAGCGCACAGCAGCCGGCTCGCGCCGACATCTCAGACGCTGCGCCTGCCTCTGCCTGTTTGCCCCTTCTGCCTGCTGCTTATGAAAGTTATAATAGACTTCCCGTCATGCTCATAAAGTCGGGAGCCGTAGATTTATGATCTCATTTAGCTCCAGCTTTGCAGCAGCCAGCTCCCAAGTCGGTCTAATGAAACGCCAAAGGAAGCCTATCCTGCAACACTCGACATTGATACCGCCAGCTCTGATGTCTAATTGGATAATCCCACTGAACCTTTGTTAATATGAGTAGCCAACAGGGTTCTGAGCTTCTTTACACCGTGGCACAGGTCTGGGTGGTTAGTTAGTTAGTGAGTTCCCATAATGCTTGGCCACAGGCAGTTATTTTTTTAAGTGAACATGCTTTAGTTGAGGAATTTGACTTCTTTTGTCCACAGCATTCAGGAATAAGAGGGGAAAAGGTCAGCGGGTTTTTGCTCGCGAATGACCACACCCCCTCGGCTCCTCTTCTCCACTCTCAGCAGGGTTTTAAACAAAGTTAACACTCAGCATTGTGACTGTGCATCCTGTCTCCAACCACATGTCTTTCCTCGGCGTGTCAGTGACTTCTTATTGGTTTTATATTGGGAGGATGGGAAGTTGTGGTTAGAGGAGACCAAGGCGATCAGGTGTCATGTAATGGGAAGAAGGGAAACTCTGGGGTGGTGCTAAAAAGGGCAAGGCAGAAATCTTAAAGGGTAATTTTCACTTGGGCGAGTAAACCTAATTGATTTTTCATCTTCCTTGCCCTCTGCGGTTTCCTGTTGTTCTCACCGCTGCTGTCATCTCCCTTAATGGGTTGTGACTGTGACTGCTTCAAATCTGGTGTTCATATATTCCTTTTCATCCCTCACATCTAATGGTTGAATCTCTGGAACAGGGAACCGAACGCCTCCTCTCTCCTGAAACTACCGTCTGTGTCTTGGAGGTGAAGATTATCCTCGAGACCTGAGGTGCTCCCAGCGAGCAGCTCCTGATAGTATTATACAGATAGCGGACGCCACCACTCAGATACACCATAATACCCCGCCTGCATTATAAGCATACGCCTTTCCTGAGCTTTAGATATTGAGGGTGTTGTTTTTCCTGCTGCAAGTATCTGATTGGCTCAGTGTGAACACCATGTTAAATGGCCCAGTGTCAATGAGCCATTCTCTGCTGCGGAGAGCAACTAAATCATTTACATAAATAAGCCAGCGTTTCAAAACACATTGTCATTTACTGCTTGCTCCCAGAGAGATAAGTTGCACATGAGGGCTGATATATAGATCCCCCTGCAACCAGCTCAGCCACAAAGCATATAGGGATGAAGTTCATTTCCATTTAAGAATTACCCTCCTCCCTCCTGCTCTCTAAACTGCCACTGTGAGAATGGGGAAGTTAACGCAGAATGAATAGGTGGGTGGTAATGAAACTGGAACGGGTTCAAATAGGCTCTTAATTTCAGCCCAGCATTTATGAAATATTAATGAAGAGAGGAGACGATGTGTTGCTGTGAAAACTCCATGGCTCGTGAAAAACACACGAGGCCCACAGCAGGGGTTTAAACATGTAGGAAAATCAAAACAGTATTATGTTAATGGATCTGACATGCTTAAAATATCACTTTATTCGAGTTTGAACTCATCGCCTCTTACAGTATATCACATCATGGGGGCTGTAAGAGGAAAAAAAGTCAAATTAAAAAAAAGAAAGAAAAAAAAGTCAGTGTTACACCAACTGTGGTTTTTCTTTCAAGCTGACATCAGTATGAAAAATTCATGCACACTGTTGCGTCCATTCGCAAGAATCTTTCCCAACCAAAAGTGAGTATCTGGTGCGTCGGCAGGCAACCCCCACATGTATGGATATGAGGTAATTTTATTGAAGGCGGGAGGCTGCACATGCCCCCACAGTGAGTAATTTAAGTGAATGCTGCAGTCTGAGGCGAGCTAACCTCCACCTGTTAACACAGTAGGATATCGGCAGTAATGAGAAGCCAGTGTGTCCCGCTGTTGCCTCACAATCTTGCACAGCCGCAGTATCACCTCCTGCATGCCCTTTAACAGGTCTGCAGGAACCATGCGTTATGGCTGCAACCATTTCCACACAAATCCTCTTGGGGGATTTGTTGAGCATCATGCATTATTAAAAACCCGTAAGATTGTGTAAACACCGATTGTGGAAGCATAAATATACATGTGCTGTTCTTGCATGTGCATTAGCAGGTAGGTGAAGATGATAAACAGATAGGCTCACCGGAAGACTTGAGACAAAAAGGTGAACACTGACGCACGCACACACGCACGCACGCACACGCGCGCGCTGCGATAAATCAGAAGTCTTCACAGAGAGTGAGACGCAGGCAGGGAAGCAGACAGAGGAAGAGAATCTTCCCTCAGGCGATGGGAGAGTGAAATAGACAGACAGTTGAAAGAAATTAGGAGAGGTTCTGCTGTGGAGATGCCTCTTTTGACTTTGCCTCTGTAGACGTTTGTTGACTTTCCACCAAACCGCCCTCTGATGCTGACACGGCTCAAAGAGGAGGACGCTAATGACCGAACCGGTACCGACTTACGAAAATAAAATAAACCAAAAAAAAAATAAAAATAAAAACTTTTTAAAAAATTCCGGTCGCCGCATCCATGCATCAGCGCTGAGGACAACGGAGTGACAATTGAGCGATTAAATCCCGCTGTGAGTCATTAACGTGCAATTATGTTCGAGCTTAAAATACTTAATAATGTATGAATAGAACATTGGAATAGAGTAGTATGTGTTTTTCCGTCGCTCTGTGAGCAGCCGTGATGTAACTTTGTGCTGGAGACAGCGCGAGTCTGCGAACAGCACGGTGAAAAAGAGCCGTTACGTCATGCAGGAGTTAAAGCCTGCAAGTTCTTCATCCAACCGCTCAACATGGCCGCCGCCGCCTCTTCCTCCATTTCTCCCTGCAATGTTTCCATAAACCGACGCTTGTTGTCTTGTTTTTGTGGGAGCATTTTTGGCGAACCATCGCACCATCATGCTGAATCACACAAACGCGACGCACCGCCTCTGAGTGCTTCAAAAATCCAAGTCAACATGTGTTTCACCAGTTGAATGCCTCTATTATGGAGCTGCAGCAGTGGGAGATGCTCGGCTTGCCACCGACATCCAGCTCCTCCACTCCCTATTGACTCCAATTGCAAGCGTTTTAATTAGCGTGCCATCATTGTGTCACCTCATTTTGATTGGTTTAATTAAATGTTTATTATGTAAAGTCTCCGGGATTACCTGAAATGCAATGTAAAGAAACGGGACATAATGGCATTGTTATATTCTTGAAATTATTGAAAACATCCACAGAGAGGGCGTCTGTTTGAGACATTCATGGAAACTAAGCCAGATCCATTCCGAGTCAGGCAGGCGGAACGAGGGAAGACGAATGCAGGAGAGGGAAGGGAGAGAAGGGCCAAGGGATTGGCAGGAGTGACAAGATGTGACAGTGAGCACATTGGCTCGCAGGGTGGCTGCTACTTTACACTCCAATCACACACTTCCCCGGCCCCCCAAGACATTTTAATCTGATCCCCCGACCAAGAACGACGACGACTCACATCGCCCCGTTGCTCAGAGGAAAGCGGGAGAGCTGAGCCACAAGGTTTTATTTCCAGCCTTTTCCCTCCACTTATGCGGATGGGTCTTAAATTCCATCAGTAAAATGGCTGCTCCTCCTCTCATTACATTTTGCTTTATATGCTGAGTGTGTGTAGATGCGGCGCGAATGAACGGGTCTCCTGGCCGGGCTTATGCGTATGCATGTTGGTGTGTGTGCTTGCAAGTGCTCAGCACTACTTTTGATTGGATTAGTCAGAGAGAGACATCCATCCTTTCAGCCTCACCCCTCCTCCACTGGTCGCAGGCTGCATTATTGATCCCGAACAGCTCCATTTCCTCTCTGTGTCCAAACTTATTAGACGCACCGCTTTCACACAGCCTGGCCTGATCCCGCCTTCTCTCTGTATTCTCCGAATTCCCCAGTTTCCTCAGATTTGTCTTTGTTTCATCTTCCATCAAGCTGTAATGCTGCGCTCGGTTGCGTTTTCCTCCCTTTGTGCGTTTCCCTCCAATGTCTTATCTTAATCTGCACCTATTTCTACATTCCTCCACCTTCTACTGGAGTGCCTTATCCTCCATCTCTCTCTTATGGAGTCATTACTGCTGTAACCAGCATCTCTGTCAATCTCTGGCTTTCCTTCCTCCCGCTGCTGCTCTCCGGCTAACGCTTGAAATTAGGCTGCCAGTGTTTTTGAGTAGTTGGAGGGATCAATTGCCATTAATTGCCTTTGGGGAAGAGTAACTTTTGACAGGGTTGCAAGAGAGAAAGGATCCCATGGTGAAATTACGACTCTGCAGCTAACTTATGGTGACAGAATGGGCACAACTAATCACAATATGGAATGCATTACGCCCCTCCCCCCCCAAACATTTTCTTCAACACTTTCAAGTACTAAATGAATATATTGCTTTGGAAATGTTTTATAAGGGTAGAACACTTTTCAGATTACTGTTGATTCTTGTTGGCAGGATAAAATATCTTGTCTGCCCTCATGCATTCCGAAAAGCCTGCTCGATAGCGGCGTAGATAAACAACAGGCGACAGAAGCAACTAGTCTCTTTGCTTGGATCAGATGTATATGTCTCTGTGTTTTTTTTGTTCTGTTTTTTTTTGCAGGCTCTGTACCCGAGCCCGGAGGAGGGTTGGCAGATCTACAGCTCGGCACAGGATGCAGATGGGAAGTGTATCTGTACTGTGGTCGCACCGGCCCAGAACATGTGTAACCGCGACCCACGCAGCAGGCAGCTCCGCCAGCTAATGGAGAAGGTGACAGCTGTCAATAACACACTAATTTTTGAGATGTGACTGTTGCCCACACTGATACACAAACATCAGCTGCCACACTGCGCTGCGCTTGTGTCTGCCGCCATCTGTCACAAACTGGCTGCTGAAGCGAGCAGCCTTTTGTCCCCCAACTGATCAGCGGTGCAGAGGAACACAAGCAAAAGGTTGTTGTTGCCATCATTTGTCGAACTTCCTCTTTGTGTGCGACAGAGTTTGGAAAAGTGAAAGAGGCTCACCCAACTCACCCATTAAGGTGGATTGATTGAGTCACTGCTATTTTTATTACATAAATAAATCTGAGGGGAAAAAAAAAAGAAATACACCATTTACAGTCAAGCTGGAGTAAGCCTAGTTTTTCAAGTTATTGTTAGACTGTTACTCAAACTCGATGGCATTCTTAATTTTTTTGTCAGTCTTTTTTGCATATTCATGCATGTCAAGTGGATGAAAGTGCGCGTGGGCACACACACACATACATACACACACAATGCTGTTGCAACAACCAGATAATTCATGTATGTTTCATAATATACAGGGAGTGTGTCCGACCTGCAGTGCAGTGTATGCAAATGACATTTCCTGCTTGCGTCTAGAGATTGAACAAACACGTACACACATACATACACACGCACGCACGCACGCACACACACACACACACACACACACACACACTCACATAGATTAGGGGCGAGACTGCAGGAGTCTCTGCTTACAAGTGATTCACCACTGCCTGTTCCCTCTGCAGATGACATCAGCATCGCTCCAATCTCTACCTCCCACCCCCCGCCCCCAAAAAAAACCCAACAACCAAACAAATAACGTTAAATATGCTTCACTTTCCTGAAGTCGCTGTTCTCACCTCAGCAACTTGACAAGAGAGATGTTTTTTTTTTTCCTTTTCTTTTTTTTTGTGGGCACTCAAAAAGCAGGAAATGGGTGAACGAGTTCGAATCCACGGAGCGAATGACAGCCTGGGAGCAGAGAATGAGAAGAGAGGGGGGTAAAACAGGAGGGGCTGACATTGATGTGGTCTAGTGAGAGCGGTGGTGGTAAATTGAGATGCTGAATCGGCTCTGAGGCCCTGATGGATCAATGAGACACCTGAATTCACATATTGCATTCATTCTCGTTGAAGTTTACCCCCCCCCCTCCCTCTGACAGTCACCGTCTGCTGCTACTGCTGCAAGCTGAAGTTCATGCAGACAAAACCCACACTTACACTTGAAAAGATGCCTTTTCCAACACCGGTGACATATTATGGTAGAGAAACGGCTAATAAAGATATCCAGGCGTTACAGGAATGTGTGTGCATGTACGGTATGAATTAGTAAGATTTCTCTGTTGATTGTAATATACAAAATGTATGTAAAAAATATCTGCAAGATTCCAAGCACGTGGAGTATGTAATATATAAAGTGCTGCAGCGCACAAATGGCCTACTACTAAAACACAATTCAGTGCGACATCTGTTATCCATGTGCAGCTGTTATTTCTGGGCAATATAGAAGCAATATGTCGCAAGAAGGAGCTATTTTTCCTCAAACTAGCAGTTTTGCCATCATCTGTTAGGGGTTTTAAGTCCTGAGGATGGTGGATGACTGCAACTTGAGCTGATCAGGTCGGATCCCCCGCCAGCAGCACAATCCTTCACAGCGCGAGGGGTTAGCTCAGAGGTCTTCGTCATGGCAGAGGCCAAAAAGACCGAGGATGCTGCTGACGGAGGAAGCAAAGAAGAGAGAAAGCGGCAAGCTTCTCACCTGCTGACAGTCGCTCATTTAGTGTAGCTGCCAGCTGCTCGCAACTGCAGTTTAACAAGCAACTGAGCAGATCTTGACAGCAATGGAGATCAACCAGACGCCTAAAGCATGTCACAGTAGAACCAAAAATCCTTTCAGAGCATTTTAAAATATATATTCTTTCCTCCCCATCTCAGATTTGTTTTCTTCCCCCCTCTAGATAATGTTGCAATAGTGCTGGTCCTCTCTCCTCCGACACATCAGCGTCCCAGCATCTCGCGACTAAACATCTGCATAAAAATCAATTTCAGAAACACCTTTTGCGGCACAGTACAAGCCCCTGCGTTTCCCTACACGACCTGCAGCACATCATCACCTGCTCGTTGACATTTTTCTGCTCGTGTTTGTCTTCAATTTCAAAAAGAGGACTTTCCAAGCCGTCAGCGCGGTCAAGGGTGTGCTACGAACGCCGTCTCTTGGCGGAGGGAACCCGAACATGGCTGAGGATGTTAAATAGGGGCGCAACAAACATTTCTGCTCGTTTTTAAAAAGTGTGAGCAAAGAGGCAGACCCAATCGATTAGAAAAATCATTCCACTCGTTCTCTGTGATGCTTACAACGTTTAAGAGTTAAGGTCACAATGGTGCACATTTTGAGCATTTGTTGATATCTGGCAGCAGCTTGCGTCGTTGCCTTGTTTGACACATCATCCCTTAAAATGGAAAACAGAATGGTAATAAAGCACTCCAACACTGTCTGGAAAAAAAAATCTATCAAAAAAGTTTTCCAGGGCTGCACTGTGTGTGTGTGTTACTTTGCCCAGCCTTTTTATACACACACACACACACTGCTTGTAAGACAGCAGTTAAACACAGTCTAGAGCCCAACATAATGACGACACCTGAGGTCAGTGCTGTTTAAGCTTCACACACGTGAAAGCCATCAGTAAAAAGACTAGTGTGTGTGCGTGTGTGTGTGTGCGTGTGTGTGTACAAAACAGCGCTGCGCCCGCTGAGACATTTGAATATGGAGCTTGTGGTGAAATTATTTCAGTGGCCCAAATCCGCAAAGGCTCTCCCAGTCACAGAATACCAAAGATACGCTAACAATGTCAAAACTGTGCTCTGCTCAAAGAATGTAAAGTAGCCTTGCGCCAAAAAAAAAAAGAAAAAGAAAAAAAGGGGGGTGGGAGGGAGCCTTTATTCAGCTTTCTGCAAATCCAGACAAATCCCATCCGGAGCTGAGCTGACACTGAAGGTGGTGTGAGGTCACTCACCACCCAGACTTCTGAACGCCTCATCCCCCCTTTGACCTCTCAGCCCAACTGACTGAGCTGATAGGCTGAGATGGGAGGGCAGAGTGAGGCATACACACCCACACAGACCGCAATATCACACTTGTCATGGAGGCGCATGCGGCTGATTCGATATATCTTACATGGCCAGAAGACGAGCGAGGCAACTTCGAAGTGGAAGATGGAACGATCCCAACTGCCACCGCAGCCCAGGAGAACGGTGACGCTGCAGTTGCTCGCTATCCAAGCTGATGGAGCATTTTACTCTCTCATGTTCCTCCAAGAATTCCATCTGTACTGCTGTCAAATAAGTTAATTTGGAAAAGAAAATATTTTCAAGCCATATATTCCCTGGCCGGCACACTGCATTTGCTGGGGAAGAGACGGGCGTAGAAAGCAGTAGGCAGGGCATGGAGTAATTGAGTGGGCTGTCAAAAAGAGTAGGCAAGCTAGGCATTTGGTGCAAAACAGACTTTATGCCAAACTGCGACCTTTGAGAGTTGGGACCGTTTTTTTTTTTTTTTGTGAGGAGCGATTTGAATAAATAAACTTCTGCGGGCTCGAAGACCGCGCACGTCTGAGCGAGCGTGCGCGTCTGGGCGAGTGGGCGTCTGTTTGTGTGGATAGTTGGGACATATGCACGCGCGAGGCCGCCTATATGCGGCACCGCCGCCGCGGAACATTTGTTGTTTGGGATGATTTCATTGGACGGGGGCGTGCGTGAGGCAGTAGGCTGGTTATGCAGCCGCGGAGTGGGCCGACAGAGAGCGAGTGAGCAGAACACGAGCAGAAGTTTCACAATGTTTGAGAATGGCGGCTTAATCAATACCGACTCGATACTGTGTGATACTCCACAGATTTATTTTGTTTGCGTTACCTCGTGCGCCCTGTAATCTTAAAGCCTGCCCTTCTATTTTGTGGGAGAAAGGTTATTTATATCCAGCTGGCAGAAATGAAACCCGATTGTCTTTATTGCTACCTTGATAGATTCTGCACAGCTATTCTTCGCCAGTGTTTTCAATGAATTTTTTCTCGTTTTTTTTTTGTTGTGTCTTCTGAACATTTCTCCCAATTTCGACTCAAACTATATACAAAATGATAAAACTCAATCATCCGTTTAACATTGAAGCCTGTGACGGTTTGCCTTTTTCTGCGTGTAGCATTTAATGTTTTTGTTTGCGGTGCCAGTCAGGCCTCTCTCCTGTCATTTAAGATTAGTTTGCATTAAAAGGACGCAAACACAGCCTAACACTGAATAATCCGAAGTAGCAGTACTAGTAATAGTACTAATAAATACCCCTCAATTTCAAGATACAACACCTGACACACAAACTCAAACACAAAATCTAGCAAAACGCAATGAACACAAAATAGCCCGACTTCCAAAAGTCCAGTACGGATTTTCCAAAACAGCTCAACACGAAGATTCGATTTCAGTTCATCAATTTAACTCAGGTCGACAACAACAAACAAAAAAACGACTCCAAAGTTATGCCCCCCTCGCTCCAAACGGGCTACTCACGGCGGTAGACGCGGGGTCCGCTCCGGGATTTCCAGCCGATCCAAGGCAGCTCCGTCGACGCGAGCGCCGGTTACCGAGCACCGGGAAGCTGCTAAATCCGTGATGGGGGGGTTCGAAACACTAGTTTTAGCGCGCGCTGAGCTGCGCGCCCCGCGCTGCCGCGTCCGCCGCCCGCTGCCCCTCGCACAGCGGCTAGTTACGCCATCTTGTTTTTTGAGCTGCGGCGCGAAACTGCAGCCAATGGGGGAGGCGGCGTGCCCGCGGCGTCATGGCAACCGCTCAACAGCTGACGCAGGTGAACGCTTGTCACAAGGCCCCCCATCGGGGATGTTGCGGCGCAGCAGCCCCCTCTGCAGGCACAAGTTGTCATTACAGGATAGCGGCGCTTTTACGTCCTTTGACATGTTTGTGGAGAGAGCACCCACCAGCATTACTTGACTGGGACAGAGATGACAGTTGGGACTCTTGGTTCCCCTGTGACATCTTTCACTCTTCTGGTTGATCCCATAACCATCCGTGACTGTCACAGCTCCGGAGACACGACAGTTCCCTCTGCCACGACGCCTGCGCTGGGAATTCCAGGCCTGCTTGCGACGCTCTCTTGCCCAACCTGTTCAGCTTAAAAGGGTAGTTGACCCAAAAAAAATGAAATTTCTTGTTAGCGCTGTGCCAATGGAGAGGTGGGGGAAGTGTCGGAGTCGATAAAACTCTTTGGAAGTTACAGGGTTTTTGTGGCTGTTATCCTACTCGCCGGAAAGCACACACGGCACAACCAGGATCAATGAGTGTGGTGTGTGAATGTCGGCGCTTACAAACACTCGGATGACACCACAGGAGCAGTATGGAAGCAATTATAATATTTTCCCTCTGTTGTTGTTTTTTTTGTTTGTTTTTTTCATATTTTAAAAAATATTTGCCGCTTATTTCAATTGTATTGGATTTTGCTGTGACGCTGTTTACCCCTTAAACTCTAGAGTTGTTTCATGGACTCAGACACTGTCCTCCTGCATAGCGGTGAGTAGATAATGAGAGAATTTTCATTTTTGGGTGAACTATCTCAATGCAACAACAGACACCCTGTTCTCAAAAACGATTCCATAGCTGTTATGAAGGTAAAACAATTGCTTACTTTGGTTTTAATAGTTAAGAGTTTTTCAGGCTCTCGTTTTTTTTTTTCCAGATCATCATTGATATACTGGAGCATATTTAGACCAAATACAGCCAGACGAGTGCGATATCTTGGTCAACTGAAAAACATGCAACTCATCTTCGTGTTATTTCAATGAGACGTGAAAAGTTATCTTTTATTATTGCACAATGCTGGAGGACTGCAACTAGCAATCTGTTTCTTTATCAATTAAATTAATTAATCCTACCAACAATCAATAACAAATCCCAACAATGTTCAATTCACTGAGATGGAGGGCAAGAAAACATGAAATTGGTCACAGAAATACTATGGCTAAGATTAGGATTGTTGATTTTAGCTCGATTGGAAGGTGAGGCTGGATCGCCGCTAAGGATTGGATGATTGTGAGGGGGAAAAGAAAAATCCAATCCAATCTATTTCTATAGCATTAAAAAATGTTTACTCTCATGGGTCCCTGTGTTTGTCCTGGGGATTTGTGTGTGTGTGTGTGTGTGTGTGTGTGTGTGTGTGTGTGTGTGTGTGTGTGTGTGTGTGTGTGTGTGTGTGTGTGTGTGTGTGTGTGTGTGACAGGTTCAGAACATTAGCCAGTCCATGGAGGTGCTGGACCTGCGTACATACAGAGACCTACAGTATGTGAGGAACACCGAAGGCCTGATGAAAGTGGTGGACGGGAAGCTGAAGGTGGCCTCCGAAAATCCTCGCAGCCTCAATCCAAAGGGTTTCCAGGTAATCAGCCATCCAGCACGGTGTCAGTTATTGTCGGGCGAATGTTAACGCTATCATACATGTGGCAGAGCGTGCGCTGCAGCGCCGTTTGTTCTTCACAGGCAATAAGGCATGCGCACGACTCCCGATGAATGCTCGCGTACACAGATTCGATTCCAAACCTGTCTCTGAGCCGTCGAGTCAGAGAGAATTTCTGCAAATTGACGTGGTCCTCCATTATTCAACCGCAGGGCTGAGGACAAGCGTGTATTCCTCTACATCCTTCTCTTTTTGTCTCTTCAGCCTCTCTTAGCATCCTTGTGCCTGCTCACATGGTTTTTGCAACCTTATCGCTCCACAAACGAAGGCTGGGCTGCCATTCTCAGCGGGTGTTTCCTCCCATCAGGATACCTGTCTCACCCTGGCTCTCTCCACATCTCCCACACTGTTAAAGATATTAGATTGACCGTAAAATAGTCTGATTAAAAGGCGCCTCAAGACATGCCAAGTGTGCTTTCCCGCCAGGACGCTGCCCCAGCAACGGGGAGACGCGCGGATGCTGTGTTTTAAAGTCGTTCCAATGGAGGTTATCAAGATGTTTATAAAAATTAACCAATTCATCAGTCAAAGCTGATGACAAGCGCATGTGTGATGGTGTGCATTATATCCGGGCCACAAGTCTGAATGCAAATCCAATAAAGAGAGAGAGAGAAAGAAAAAAAAAAAGGCAGGATTTGACCAAAGCAGGTTGACTGATGAATGCGTGCAGCTCAAAGATGCCAATGGCAGAGCGTGGGAGATTAACGAGACCAAATTTTCGCAGCTTGAAAAGGGGAAAATGAGATTTATGATGTGACGCCACGGGGCTGAGAGCTGCTCCATCACCAGATTTACGATAAACCTTAACAAGCAGGAAACAGCCCCTCCTATGGCAGTCAGACTTTACCGATATACCTATTTCTCTGTTGAACCATCTGCCTCTCCCGCTGCTTCATGCGCTCCTACCCAAGGATACGTTGTTTTTCACTCCAGTCTTTTTCACTCCTGAGCGCTCAGTGAGTCACAGACCGGCAGCAGCAGCACCATTCTGCTCACTGTGGGCGAAAACTGTGTCGGCACTCAGATAGTAAGATGAGATCATTTGAAATGTAAACTATACGTGTAACTTCAGTTGCTTTCCAGAGTACTATAGTAAAAATGTAAATGTGTTTATGCAGGTATAATCCAAGGCGGCTGTACAAATCAGCGTATATAAAATAAAAAAAAAAACAGTAACAACACAGGAAAATGTAAAAAGAAAGAAAACAGTAAAATGAAAATAAAATAATGAATATGATGTAGTTAAATAGTTAGTGTGAGGAACATAAAAGTGAGAATAAGCTAAATGAAGTGATAAAGAAATGTAATTAGACATGGACAGCAGGAATAAATTAAGAGGAAGCACATTTTAGAGATGACAAAGTTGTGGCCTGAGCTCTCCAGTGGGTCATTGCATAGACGGAATTCAGCAGACAGTCTCAGGCTACACCCACTCTCATATGGGCTTATTGATATATTCAGGGGACTGTCCCATCTTGGCCTTAAAAGTGATGATAAATGTGTGGTTACTCAGTGTAATACCACTAAAATGAGGGCTTTATGTACTCTTTTGTTTGAACTGGTGAAGAGTCTGCCAGCAGAATAGAAAACAGAGTGAGCTGAAACAAGTCAGATGGGATGCGACTAATGCATGAATGGCAAATCCAAGCAGCTGAATGACGCTGGCCTAACAATTCAACGCCGAATTGAATTACGGTTATTTTCAAATACATGTAGTTGCTGCAAAATTAAATGCCGGTGCAGGTCTTGTTCGGGTCTTACGATGGATCAAAGTGCAAAGCAACCGAGCAGCATCCGGCTATGACACAAGTTTCTGACTGAGAATAAGAGGCGGCAAAACACTGCACGCCAACTGACTAGCATGGTCCTCCTCATCCGTCGTCGTCTCTATTCTCAGAGGATTTAATAATATTCACCGCTTTCCATGCCTCTTCCCACTTGATGACTATCTCAGGAGTTGAAAGACAAGGTGACCCAGCTGCTCCCCCTGCTGCCAGTGCTGGAACAGTACAAAGCCGATGCCCAAATGATCTTGCGCCTTCGGGAGGAAGTGAGGAATCTGTCCTTGGTGCTGATGGCAATCCAAGAAGAGATGGGGGCTTATGATTATGAAGAGCTGCGTCAGAGAGTCCTGCTTCTGGAGACCAGGCTCCACTCCTGCATGCAGAAGCTAGGTAGGAAAAACATATGCAAATGTGTATGGGCGGGTGGGTGTGTGGTCAATGAATGCAGAACGTGAAAGTAATTATCAAATGTAATTACAGCACTTAAGCAAACGGGAGTCGGACCCAGGCAATACAGGATTAAATAATTGATTAGGTCCATCAATAATAAAACATATCTTTTGCACATTGTCAACATGTCCTTGCCGCTCAGTGTTTTCAATTATCTGCATGAATTGAGAGAAATTGTCAGAGAAAACCTCAGTGATTAATTGATTGCATTCTCATGTTATGTGTGAGGCTAAACTGTTTTTTTTTTGTTGTTTTTTACAAAATCCCACAATTATTAATCAATAACTAAACAGAAAAAGATTGCAGTTGTTTTGAGAGGGCAGCATTCAAGTTTGCTATCACCTTTTGTGAGGTTTAAGCTACTGCATGAAGCAACACCGTGAATATGGCAGAAAAAATCATTAAATGTAATTTTTGGTTTGATTTTTCATAGTTATTTTTGCAATTTTTGACGCACAAAATAGTTGAAATCTAAATCAAAATACATGTATTGGATGTGAAATGATGATCTCATTTTTTAAGCCATCATGCTTTTTGATTTCCCTGTGATTTTAAGTGATGTAGTGACACCTTTTGTAAAAACAAAAACAAAAAAAATCCAGGTACATCCTTAAATGAGATATCTATGGCTGTGGATCATACTGAAATCTCACAGTTTTATGAATACATACTCTGTAAGTGTCATCTTTAATGCTGTGCAGATGATGTCCACAAATAGAAATGGCTAACAAGGAAAAAAACATATCTAGTGCTTCAGAATAAGGCTAAAAATGAATATACAGATAAATGATGCACGGTTCTGCACTATCAGCAAGCTAGCTGGGAAATGAGGAGGACTGCCTGTGCTCGTCAAGTGTGTTTTCCCCAATGCTCAATGGACACACTGCATGATTCACTCACAGGTGCTTGCATCCAAACAGATGAGTGGAACTGAGTGATGTCTTGACAGACATCATGGCCGCAGAGAACCACATTATAACAAGGCCCATCAAAATAAAAATAAAGAAGTTTGAGGCAATGCGATCCAATCACCCAGCTGATGGCTGTCGCAGGGGAAGGTTTCATTCAGCGGGCTTGTGTGGGACGAGATCTGAATCTTCTTGGAGAAAAAGGGTTATGAACCTGTCCGAGAGTTCAGCAATGACAACTTGCTCATGAATTTTGCATACGGCAGTGACATTTTACAGAACCTCACATAACTAAATCAGCAGACGCAGGGCACCAACACAGACCTTCCACAGTTGGTATATAAAGGCCCTGTAGGGCTTGCGAAAAAAAATGTCTACAAGATAAGGGCACAAAAGGAAAAGTTTAGGAACCACTGGTATATCATATTGTAAAGTGTTGTGTGTGTATCTGTGTAAATCTGTATGTCTCTTTCTCATCATGGACCACCAGGCTGTGGGAAGCTCACTGGCGTCAGTAATCCCATCACAGTGCGTGCGTCGGGGTCGAGGTTTGGCTCCTGGATGACAGATACGATGATCCCCAGCTCAGACAACAGAGTGAGTCTCATAATCCCCGCCATCCACTCCGTGATTCAACAAATACAGAGGATGAAGTAGAACCAAAGTCATTGTCAAAAACAAGTTGAGCGGCTCAGTGGGAACGTATCCCTCAAAGAGATGCCGCCACGATATTTCGGTGACTGATTGACTGTTTTGCCAGAGCAGGACTCTTCGTGAGGTCCGGAGCTGGAAGGCAGAGAGAGAAAAGGAATGCAAAGCTCAGTCACTGATGGATGGCACCCCCCTACCACCCCCACCCGCTACCCCCCGCCCCCCCCCCGCCCCCGCCCCCCTCCCTGTCTCTCAGCTGATTAATCACTTCATCAGTGGAGAAATGAATGAGTTGTTTGGGCTGAAGCTTTCTAAATCTGCAAGGCAATTAGCGGCAGTGCGCTGAGACGCTCTGGATGCAGACGATATAGCTTCGGTGGATTAGACGCAAACACGTGGATCTGTATGAGCGGTAACACTGTATAGAGCAGGGGAAACTGACACAAGCGATGACGAGAGGCCCGTTAAACGGTGAAGAGGCGGCGTCCAAGTGGAGGAGTTGATTATGAGCCATCTGTAGGGGGAGAGAATGGAAACTGATTAACTATGCGAGGCAAGGTGAGGGCGGCCTTTTTCATCTGCACCCTGAATCATAACAGGCTAAATAGATATTGTCAACAGAAAAGGTCAGTTTCTTTGACTGAATGCTCCGTTCTTTGTCTTTAATCACCTGACCTGCTGAGATCACATTATGCTCTTGTCCAGTCACTGATTGATAGCCAGGTACGTCAACAGTATGGCATCAGCCCCTGTGCCCATCAGTTTGGGGAATGTTGTTGTTGCTGAGGAGCCAAATACAAAAACCTTGTCTCTATGTGTTAAAGCTTTGGCCCCGGCTCATCTCCTTCCTGCTTCTCAGCTCGAGGGATTCATTTAGCAGCCAGAAGCAAAACAATGCTTAATGCTCCATAATCTCCCCCTCTCCATAATTCAGCTGTGCCCCCTCTTCTCCCACTAGAATTGTCGTCAAAGAAAAGTGCTTATTGTACACTCGGGGAGTAGGCAAGAGCAAGGAAAGGGGAGAGTAACAAAGATGGAGGTCTTCATAGCAAAGCTCTCCATGATATGTTAAGCACAAAATAAATATCAAAGTTAACTGTGGTGTAATTGAATCAATTAAAAGATGAACTGTGCCTCGGCGGAGCATTGAGACAATGAGATGAGAGCTGCAGCCCGAGAGGGGCCATGTCAGTGGACTGATCCGCCGTGAGCACTTGAGGAAAAAGATGGAGCCGCTAAATGGATTGATTTCCTCTACATGCGGACTAGAAAGGGCAGGGAGCACGAGCAGTGGTTGACTACAAAGAGCCGGCAACGTCCTCGTTCCCACGTGCAGCAGGGATCGATAGAGCTGCGCACACGTTCAAGAATGCACAACTGCATGCCGGCATACACTGACTCTCGCCATCACGGAGATCACCGCACATGCGCAAGACGATCTATAGTAAAATATCACCCCGAGCATATTGTCTTGCGACCCTCTCGGTCGGCTCACTATCTCATATCTCCATGGGATTCTCTGCACGTCTCTTCTCACAGGTGTGGTCCATGGACGGTTACTTCAAGGGGCGCCGTGTCCTGGAATACCGCACCATGAGCGACTTCATGAAGGGCCAGAACTTTGTGCAGCATTTGCTGCCCCACCCCTGGGCAGGCACCGGCCACGTGGTCTACAACGGCTCGCTGTACTACAACAAGTACCAGAGCAACATCATCATCAAGTACCACTTCCGTTCTCGAAGTGTGCTGGTGCAGCGCAGCCTGAGTGGAGCCGGCTACAACAACACCTTCCCGTACTCCTGGGGAGGCTCGTCCGACATCGACCTGATGGCGGACGAGAATGGCTTGTGGGCTGTTTACACCACCATCCCGAATGCTGGGAATATCGTCATCAGCCGCCTGGAGCCCCAGAGTCTGGAAGTGCTGCAGACCTGGGACACAGGCTTCCCGAAGCGCAGCGCTGGAGAGTCTTTCATGATCTGCAGCACACTTTACGTCACCAACTCCCACCTGGCTGGTGCCAAGATCTACTTTGCTTACTACACCAACACATCCAGCTATGAGTATACGGACATCCCCTTCCACAATCAATACTCTCACATCTCCATGATGGACTACAACCCCAGGGAGAGGGTCCTGTACACCTGGAACAATGGACATCAGGTGCTTTACAATGTCACACTGTTCCAGGTTATTAAGACTTCTGGGGACTGAGAGACTGGCCCCCTCCAGAAATGCCGAAGTTATTGTTTGGGGAGAGACAAAGGAGCTGGGTGGAGGTTGGATATCAGGGGTGTGGGTTGGGGGCTTCACTGTCATTGGGTTTAGGCTTGGATTTTTTTTAATTAAAAAAAAAGAAAAAAAAACAATCTTCATCGAGTGCTATAATTCACATTCTGGAAAAAAAAAAAACAACACTCCAACAGCAAGGTCGGTAAAGATGCAAAGACTGAGCGCTTCTGTTTCTTTTTTCTTTCTTTCTGTGATGAGTAAGCATGGTTCTTTTTATTTGTGATGAGAAATAAATATTGATCTTTACCATTTATGACTTCGCTATTCATTGTCCCTTTCAATTCAAATTCGCCGTCGGAGGGCCGAACAACAAAAAGGAGGTGTACTGCTCACAAGGCTGTTTCTTTTTATTTTCTGGGTTTTATGAGCTAATTTTCCCAGATAATAACTACTGAGTCTGTAATTTGAGGTGAAATGATAAAGGAGGTATGCAGGTGTTTATTCATTACTGGGAACCACAACGTAATGAAGAAATATGAGAGGTGTGTAAAGTTTATGCAGCATTCAAATCTAAAATAGGCTAAATTCTGCCATTCCAAAGAAATTAAAATCCAACTTTATAATGACGTTATCTATCTTGTTGATGCCGAGCGGCTTTTACTACCAGTCATAAAGTAATGAGGTGATGTGAACACTGGCAAGGCAATCTCCAGGGCTGCATCGTGCCATATGTTTGCAAACATTCCTTTCAGTTTTTTTGTCCATCGTAAAAGCCAGGCCGGTGTGATGAAACGATCATTTCCAAGAAGGATTTAGCTGCGCAAAAACGTGAGTGAAAAAATAATTTGGTTAAAAGGAGTGAAAGGTTGGAAGGAGTCGGGAGGCGCAAACTGGGAAGAGTAGATGAGATGTAAGAGGAATTCTCAGAGGAATATTAGTTCAATGACGCCTCTCACTTCACTACAACAACCAAAACATTTCTTCTCAATGTAATTAATGTTATCATTGGAAAAAAAAATTTATTTGAAGAAAGTCGCTTTTAATATGCATATCTTGTCAGATATATACATTTCATGCATTGTATTTAATATATTGCAGTAGTTATTCCAAGCACGAGCCACATTAATTCTTCAAAGCTCGTTTATAATCTCTATTCCCGCCTTCTCGTCTCCTTCTGCAGCCTCAAACATGCCAACATCAATACCACTTGACCCTGCGCTAACCATGCTCCGGCCTCGTGTCTATCACACAATAACATTAACATTTAATATAGCAGGGCAATTCAACGCACTCTACATGGAGAGATAGAATACCAAAGTTCAGAGGAAAATAATGTAACACATGAGATGATTCATTATTTTTTTTTTTATCTGGTGTTTTTTCAAACAGGATAAGAAATAAATGATGAGAACATCCCACAGCTATATGCACACTTTAATTCGATAAAAATTAGTGAGTGATATTTTGAATCGCGGACCTGGCAACAGACGGCATCAGAGGCTTTTGGCATGTTTTTTAAAAGCACTACTAAAAAGAAAACAATGAAAGAGCACAAAGCATCCACAAGATATGACAAAAAATTGGACCTCTGGGGGCTGCGGGTGCAGCGGCAGGATTAAGGTTGTTAGTTGCATCGCTCCTCTCAAGTGCTTTCTGACAGAAATTTTAGGATGGAAGGCACAGTGGGACACTGCTGAAATGAAAGTCTCGAGCTGCAGACCTTTCACTGCAACTTATTTATGCTTTGCTATGGAAAATTATTCCACATTTTATGCTGTGCAGCTCACTGTGCTGTCATTCATCCCTTTCCCTTACTAATAAAGCAATTCAGGATGCACCCTTTCTTTGTAGCCACTGGAAAGGAGACACACAGAGACGACATAGAATAGAATGGGAGGCCCTATTTTTCTTTCCCTGTGTAACCATGGTGATCCATTCATCTTGGATGACCTTTCTATCAATAAAGTGCTTCACTGAAGAGAACCCTGATGAGTTCATACACAGTAGTAGCTGACATTTAAAGCACAATACAATATACAACAATGCGGAGCATCTGCCAGTATCAGCTGTAGAGACAGCAGTGTAAACTGTGCTGGGGATGGTAAAATAAATGCTATGGAGTTACAGTAATGTAGATTGTAGATTAATGCATAGTTATTGCTAAAAATTTCTTCTATTCCACTGATTCAACATCGCATACAATTCCCTTGTGTCTGTACAAATGGTGAATTGAATCACCCAGCAACTGCCATTAAAAAAAAAATAGCAAAGGCTATCTTGAATATGCAAACAATTATGAAAAGGGGCAGATAATTACTTTATGACAAAAGGTGTTTCAGCAGGTTATCTTTTAATAAACTTTAGAGCCGACTGGCGCACCAATATGCAAGGTTGTTTAATGTGAGGCATGACTGGTTAAAAAGGTGTCTGCACTTTCCAGGCACAAGACATTTCTACTCAACAGAAAGCAGAGATGGCACACTGATAAGTGAGGTTGGGGGGGGCTGTACCAGAAATGCACTCGAGAAATTCATGTGAATATTCAACTGACGTCCTGCCACCAACCAGTCCCATATTCACAAATAAAACTCATATTAAAAAAAAAAAGTTTCATCCATGTTGAAGTGTCGCAATGAAAAACCAAACTGGAACTGGTTATCACACATAATTTA
>CAAKHG010024683.1:47145-76055 GCA_901007715.1 Dactylopterus volitans
CCATGGACACATGCATGCACAAGAAACACGCGCACACACACACACACACACACACACACACAATACTGGAAAGCTGTTAACTTTGATGGTGCAATTAAAAATTCAGGTCATGCATATCTAAGCTCTTAAGACACCACAATTGAAGAGAACAGTTGGTAGGTAATAAATATGTATTATTGGCAAACTCTCAGACGCCAGTGGTGAAGTGCCGACTCTCATAGCTTTGTGATTAAGCTCTCGGGGCATCAGATTTATCAAATGATGTCACCGGGTTTTGCTGAATATATGATCTAGTGCTCATCATTGCCGGGGAATATTTAAAACCACCTTCCTCCACTGTAAATTGCAGTCAGCGTGGCCCCTTCACCACCAGCGTTCAGCCCCCACCGCCCCCTTTCCGCTGTTCCCTATGATTTGCTGTGACTTCACACATCTATCTGATTGACAAGGTCAACACCAAATATTCAAATATATATCCTTTGCATCGTTGTTAAATTGATACATTTTTCCTGACCGCAGCACTATTTTAAAGACCTTCCGCTATTTTTCAGTTAAATGTGTCACTGGCGATTCGCTGAAAATTTTTTGCTAATATAGACCAAGAAAACAGGTGAACCAACTTCAAAAAAAAAAAAAACATCGACGTGAGCCTGAATAATAAGCAACCAATAGATTTTTTTTTTTTTTTTTTTCCATTAGAGGAATTTATTAACCTACAAAAAACTCTCAACATGAACAGCTTGCATTAATGCAGGGTGGAACCTGAAAGAAAAGAGTTCCAGGACTTGATTTACTTACTGATTTACTCAAGTGGCTCTAGGCATGCATTCTCGCATGCACTCGGGCTGACTCAGTGCAGGTATGGTGGCAGAGACAGATGTGATGGAGCGCATAGAGATGGAGGGATAGAGAAGAAAAACCGAGATCCCATTTTAGTCAAGCAGCAAATCCTGGGAAGAAGGGTTCTTTTTAATGAAAACACAATTATCTCTGCATGTGCAGCTGGTCCTGAGATGCTCTTCTCTGATTAAGTTACAGCGTGGCGCTGAGTACTTTTTCTTCCTTCCCTTTTTCCCTTTCAGTCACTACAGTCATTAGAACTGCTCGTGTCTCCTGACAGCAAGTCACAGAAATTGTTGCCATTTTTTTGTTTCATATGTCTGCTAAGTCACTTTGCTTTGCAGCCTGATTCTTGGTCAGCCGCCTCATTAGCGGGACCCATACCTGGAGCCTCGCCTCCTCTCCCTATGGTTAACAATAAAAGAACCTTTTTCCTCAACTCCTTTCACGACTGCGATCATGCACAAGAATTTCAAACCGGATTTTGAATGTTTTCTTTTTCGGGTGATTAAAAATAACTTGCACACAGGGGTATATGGATGGAATAACACAGTCACCAGGGAACAATGCTGGCATTTCAGGAGTGTATTTATGCATAAGGTCGATGTTTCAGAAGCACCATTGCTCTGACTTTGCAGTGTTTGATTTCTGTTTGTGACCGTGACTTTATCATTTGCAACGCTCTATGCAGTTGGAATGTTCAGTTTACATTTGCAACCATTATGTTTTTTTGTTTTTTTTTTCCTGCATCATATTTCTCATTTGCTGTGGGACACAAGTGTGTCATTTTGCATTAGCAATGCCGAACATGACAGTCGGTTGCAACAGCCATTTCAAATCATTGTATTTTATCACGTATCAGCAGCAGGGTTAAGGTCTGGTTAGGTTAAGGCACAAAAACACTCCGGGAGAAGATCATGGAATGGGTTTTCCAAAAAAACAAGGTAAAACTGGACAGCATGTACCTAGAAATCTCTGCTTGGCTCAGAAACATTATCATTTGTGCATTGGCAGAAATGTTCAGTCTCCCCTCAGTAATGGAAAAGTGAATTTGAAAACTGGGGAGGTAGTTTTACTCCATGTAACACCACAGTGGAGCTTGCTCATTAGCTGGGTCTTAAAATTGTGTTCTGAGCCTTCATTGATTCAGATTTCGCATTCATAATCTCACTGGGCGCCGTTTTGGGAAGGACAGCAGTGCAAAATCATTCCGGACCGCAACCACCTGACCTCCTGACATCACACACCTCAATGAGGCAAATGAAGATTTACAGAGGAGCAGTGAACTGCAGGGTCTCTTTCCACACCGTTTTCTCTCTGTAATCAAGCTGCTGCCCGAGGAAACAGCTGACAGCTTGCATGCGGTTTGTAGCAGGAGGGCGGCACGCATAGACTGTTAGCCACAAGCAGAGCAGAGCGCAACTCGTGCCCATGGAGTGAGGATAACTTTTTGAATGAACATGCAATAGGGAAAAAGAATGTTGAGCGCGTACAAAGCTGAAAAGAGCAAACCGTGATTCAAATTACATCCTTCCTCTCGTTCCATCTCAGCTACGGCCACATTGTGCGGAGGCTTGTGCCACTGTGTGCAAACACTGGTGAGAAGTTGCTGCCCTGCTTTGTGGAATGAGGCTGATCGTCTGTGACAATTTCCAGTATGTGAAATAATCGCGAATGTAATGAATGACAACAACCATCATTCCCCTCGCAGCATATAGCATATTGCACTGAAAATGTACCATGTGAAATGGATTGAATGCGTCATGGTGCATTAGTGTTGCCCTTCAACTAATATTGTGATGAGGACACTGTAAACCTTGGGGCAGAGGACCAGACTCCCATCATTTTTCCATTTGTGGTTGTTGCATTTGTGACAGGAGCAGTTCTGAATGGACTCATCTCGGTGGCAGTGGCTTCAGCGGCAACGGCAAAGGCAATCTGAGTGACACCTAATGTCAAGTTCAGCTTTGGTGAATTCCGGGCGGAAATTCGCGGCGTCAACCGACGTCGCAGTCGACTTCCAAAGTGGGCATCAGACATCAGATCAGTTCGCGCTCCCTCGTCTGATTTTGCGTGTCGCCGTGGCCCAGTGTGGTATCTCGCAGCTGTGTGGAGTTTGCTTGTTGTCCCTGGGGCGTTCTTCACGTCATTAAATAAGGAACGGAAGGCGGCCGCCTACTGTGGCTGCCTGCAGGATGGATTCAAATGAGGAGGAGCTATTTTGTTTGCCTACTGTATTGCAACCATAAAGCCTTCCTCTTCTTTTAGGTGAGACTTAGCTATTTTTCATTGCTTCATATATAGCATTTACCCTCGGTGAAGATAGTGTCAATGGGGAAGGGAGGGGCTCGCTCATGATTCAGCATGAGTTCAGCATGTAAAATGGTGACGGGAGGGACGGCTCAAATAGCTGCTTCTCTATTTGAGCACACCTGTGGTTAATATTGGTGATTACGCCAGGGGTCTAATTAGTTGGAAGTGGCAGAGGTAATCAGTCGCAGGCTGTGAGATGGACTTGGGCAGCCCTGCCTGAACTGACGCTCTGCTTGATACCATTAAGTCTCCCGCTCTGAAATCACACGCACTTTCTCCTGGACCACCCACCAAGAGATTCTGTGCATAAACAAGCTAACACAGTGTCAGTGGAGACATTTGAAAATAAAAAAAAGTCTGAAAGAAAAAAATTCTCTCCATACGTTTATGAATAACTGACAAAATGGAAAGTTTATGGAATTTCACCTGCTCAAGGGCACGAGGGTCACCTGGTCATTCATGGGGCAGTTTTTAAGGACATTAGACCTAATGCACACGCATCAAAGTTTAACATTATTTTACTGAATCATGTCTTTCTAATGAAAATGTAATACTTGACACCCGCAGTGTGTGTGACATGACGACGACATATTTTGATTTGTTATTGGGACTTTAATTTCTGATGCTGTTGAGCTGTGCCGGGTTACACTGAGGAGTGTCTGCACTGTTGTACAATTAAAAGGGAAAATCCAGAAACGTAGTGAAATTTAACAATGTTCTTTTTTTAAGGAAAGAAAAAAAATCAAGGCAGTCATGCGGGGCACCCTATCCTGCTCGACAAAGTAAATCAGCCTCTGCTCAGCAGGAACTGGAAAATGACAATGCCTCAGTCAACACAAATAACACAGGCTTGTTGGTTTGCTGTGCAGAGCCTCTACTGACTTCACAGGATACCTGCTGTACCTTTAAATGACGCAAAGACGAGGCTGGCAAGATGCTGTTTGGCATGGGGAACCATCAGTGTTCTTGATATTGGGTTTTGCTGTAGTTGTTTCCAAACGAGGAAAAAAGACCCGTTTCATCCATGCACCTGCACGGAGCAAAAGCGATTAATGGCTTATGACTAATTAAACTTTTTCGCCTTTATTAAACACAGATTAAGTGTTGATTAGCTTGTTTAAACAGAGAAGCCACACAGATGAGAAAGCTGCGACTTCAAACATAAGAAACACAGAGATATTGGCTTTAGATTAAATTCTCAGAGGCCAGTTTGTGTAATCCTGGAGCGCGTTGGAAACTGCACATTAAAAAAAGGCACATTCTGAAGTGTCATTATTTCTCAATTATGCACCTTGTCATCATTTTAATATCAACGTCATAAAACCAGTTAGGGCATAACAACAGCTACAAACTGAACACTTACAGCATTCGAGATGCAGACTAGATAATGAGCAGCAGCGGAGTGTGAGTGACTTGAAATGTGGGACTCTAAAGATCAGGAAAAGAGAACGGGGGGAGGGGGGGTTCGGCGGAGACAGGTGGAGTGACAGACAAAGCGAAGTTCAAGTAGGGTGAGAAGACTGTCACATCACAGGCCTCCCCTTCTGTACGTCAGCCAGACACGACGCTGTTCCCTCTCCAAAAGATCAAAAGCGAGGGAGGGAGGTGGGGAGGCATGAGGGGATCGTTCCTCTTTCTCCGTTCCATCTCTATTCTCTGACAAATTAGGCGGAGATGCCGAAAATGTGGCTTCGTTTCAGATCAACAATCTGATTCAATATTGAAGTCCACCTGAAATGAAAATTGCCTTTTGCACCCCCCCCCAGCCCCTCCTCAAGTCCCATTTAAACACGAATTGTAAAAAAAAATTCCACTCAGTGTTTTCTACCTGTATGACGCGTGCATATATGGAGTTCAGCCAATGACTCCAAACTTTTGCAGTTTTACGGTGAGTCAGTGGCTGTCTGTGACTTCAATTTATTCACTTTGAGGAAAGTGGCATCAGTGACACCGCCCGCCCCCAGATAAATGCACGAGGTATTTTGCAGTGGTGGGCTCCGTCTGCCTCTCTCTCTCCTGCTGACAGATAATGTCGGTGTATCGTCGGATCCAATCAAATTCCTCGCAGCATCGTGTCCCGCCTGTCTGTTGTGTTTCACTGGGAAATATGTCGTGACGCCGAAGCTTGATAATCTTGAAATGCCATTTCATGTGAACTTTAAACTGACACGCAAGACGAAGCAAGGACTAATGTAAATGAGACACAGCCTCCTGCATTTACACGCATTACCGCTGGCAGATGTGCATTTACAGTGGAGTGAATTTCACAGACCACACTTACAGTTGTGGTACCTCAGGCCATCAAACCAGTACAAACAACAAGCCATACTGGTCATGACCTTTCTCTAACTTGACCTTTTTGTGTTTGTTTTTTTTTATTCTGTGTGCATAATAGCCATTGAAACATGAAACTGCGGGGAGCAGATAATTCAATATGATGCAGCATTTGAGTGTATCTCAGGACTTTTTAGCTTTCTGTTAGAATGTGCAGAAAAATGCTCTTGTAAAAATCGCTTTATATCACAGACGTACAACTGATATATATTTTTATAAAAAGAAAATCAGTTTAGTTTCGACTTTTGCACGCCTAGCAAATTTGCTGGTTCATAATGACAGGTACTGAGAAACGGGAATCAACAAACAGTAGACAAAATCATGTATCAGGCAGTGAGGCGAACAAATTCAAAAAAAAAAAAAAAAAAGGAGAGAGCAAAGCAGAGGTCAAAAAGCCGTGTAGTAGTCAATAACGTGTCAAAATGTCCAAAAAGAACACAAAGAAAACAGACACTGGAATCCTAATGACAAAAGAGAAATAACGAGAAAAGTGAACGTGGCACACGAACAAGGCAGAGGTGACATCAGTCAGAGCAGATCAGATAATCGAAACTGACAAACTGGAACCATCAAAGGCAGGAATTCAACCGAAAATCATATGAGGGCAAAAAATAATAATAATAATAAAGCGGGAAATGACAACTCAAAGGTCTCAAACATACGCAGTCCATGACGCATCAAACACTGCATGGTCCGGTTTATTCCAAGATCGACACATGATAATCACCATTTGGGAATATTCATCAAGACTTCACTGAAAACAACTAAAAGAAGCTATTTCATATGAACACCACCTGAAGGTCGAGTCACAGAAGTGATCCGCCCATAAGGGGCCATGTCGTCACGCATATCTATTCTTGACCGGTATGTTGAATCTCCTTGGGTGCCCAGTATTGATGCAGTTTGCATCTGCCTGACTGTAGCGTTGTGGGTCTTTTACTCAAAACGAATACACGGGCACGACTCTGTATTTGCCTTTTTGTCTCATTGTCTGTCTTAGTCCCGGAGACATATCACTGTTGATCAAACTGCGGTAAAGTACTGTTAGTTAGTTATAATTTACTTTTCCTCCCTCCACTTTAATTAACTCTAACTTGTACAGCTTTGATTGGGGCTCAGGTGTGTTCGGAGCAACTTCAAACACTGCCTCCCTCCCTCCCTCCCGCCATCCCCTCCATCTTACAGTGTAAACTGAATTTTGAGTCATGTATAATTCATGTCTATCGATTACAAATACTGATTTAAACAAAGCATACATTTATACATATCTTTAAACACTGAGGCTTATTATACATTTATGTATGTAAAGCACAAAAGCATCCAAGTGAAATCACTAAAGAAAGAAATCCTTGGAGCTAGACTTGTATTGGTGCCATTAGTTTTCTTTAAGAGGCATTAAGAAATGCATCACTGGTGTTATGGCTGAGTAGGACAACCAGAACCCTTCTTCATATATATATATATATATATATATATATATACATATATAAAGTGTTTCCACCAGGGACATGCTGCTGTTTCTGCCTCCGGGGTTACGTGGTATCCCCTATCACCTCTACAGCAACAAAAAGTAAAGGTAATTAAAAACAGTTTCCTCGGCCCCACCCACCCATAAACATTGCAGGCTGCACACACCGTCCTACATTAATATGCAAATTGGAGCGAAGGCTGTGATCACAGCGCTGTGCTGATCCAGTTATTAAATTAATTTCCCCCAAAACAAGCGGCAGGAGCTGCTGATGTCGTGAAAGGGTTTTCCTTATATCTTTGCATATTAATGAGCCTGTATTAATTCTACATTCAGCAGGGATCTGGAGGGGACAGTTCACACCGGCGTGGCACGCCATCCCCATCTGCAGTCATGACCGCGCCGCCGGAGCTCTTATCTTGCCGCCCTCCCCATGTCATGTTTCTGGCCCTGCATGCACAACGACGCACTGCGATGGTACAATCAGGTGGCTGCAGTCACAGCAACAGGTGATGTCAGAAGGCGGCTGGAATGCTGCAGTGTCAGAGGAGCAGCAATGTCAACCTACTGTACTCACCGGTCGGAGCAGTTCGGTGTGAAGTGAACGCAAACAAACACGCGCACGCACGCACGCACGCACACACGCGCGCACACACACACTGGAGGTTTTTGCTAACACAGCATGTAGATAACACCGACACAAAACACAAGCGCAAGGTCCCAACAAGCCCCCATGTCACAATACCCTTGCAACCTTAAATTTGTCACATATTCACGTTGCTGAACCCCCAAAACATGGCCAGTCGAGTTGCATTCATGTTGTCTCCTGCTGTAGTTTAAAAGTCTTTACCTAAAATAAAAGTCCTTCTCTTCCCAATTTTTTTCTTTTTTTTGTGCAGCAGGAGAAGTCCAAGATAAACAAATGCCACTAAAAACCACCACCTCCTAACTTTGGGTGGAGGACTTGCCTGTCAAAACTGAATCTTCAGTACATCAGATTCAGAAGAATCCCAGATTAGGTTTTGCTGTGTGAGGCGAGGTGAGGAATTATGGGGGTACGGGATCATCATTTCTTTCTTTGTGTATTTCTTGAAAAAAAACAAAAATCCCTTGATCAAGATCACCACCAGAATCTAGTGGATTGTTTCTTTTGCACAAAATCTGTTCATACCTTTTTTTTTGTGTAATCCTGCAAACAGAAAAACAAACTGATGTCGGCAAAAAGCATCGCCTCCTCACCACCTGAGAGGAGGTCCAATCGGTGATGCAGTGACATGAGCGACTGTTGTTTTTGCACTTGTAACCATGTGAAAGCAACTGTCTTCAGAGGGTCAATTCAACGAAGGGGAGAGAGGAGCAGCCGAGGGAGGGGTTTCCTCCTGGGTGCTGTATGGGAATGATTGGATTATTCTTTTTTACTTGCCTCACTTTAATTGCATCTGAAGTGACCTTAAGAAAAAACAAGAGTAGGGGGACATGAGCAAACCGGTAAGGATCATTATAGCCATTACCAGAAGTCAGAGGGCCACGGGGAATAGCTATGTGCTGTGTGTTTACAATCTACTATAGAAGGCTGGTGGGGGAGAGAAGATGTTGAAAAAAGTAGGAGGAGAGGAGACAAATAAGGAGCAGGGGTGGAATATCAACAGATACAGCAGATTAAAGGGTTGGCAGTCAGGTTTGCAGGAGAATAAGAGGTTAGTAGGGAAGAAGAGGAGTCCCGATGAAAGTGAAGTGGACTCTTAAGTGTAATAGAACAGCAGTGGGGAAAAGTGGAGGAACAAAATGGCCAATAGCTCCTCTTGAGACTCACATTTTCTGCTCCAGTGATAACTTGGATTTCTAATACAGCATCTCAGTCCTCGGAGGCATTAATTTCAAATGGCAGTGTGTCCTCCCTGTATCTGCCCACACTGCCAGATGCAAGCGGCGAGGAGTTGGCCTGGCGACACGACCGGGCTGAGTCTGGGGCTCAGCTGATAAGAAGGAGGTGGAGGAGGTCACTGAGCTCACTGTATTGAGACATAACCGGCGGTCAATTCAATTTCCTTAAGGACACAGGAGTCCAAACCACAATCTGAACATTTCATATCACTGCCGGGCTCGTCTTGCCCTTTTCCCCAATCTCATCAGAGGAGGAAGGGAGGAAGGTAGAGGGATGAGCATGAAAACATGCAGCAAGAGTATCAGGTGATTCTTGTCAACAAGGGTAGAGAACTTTGGGGGTTGCTGCAACGACCCAGAAAAATCTTAATTTCCTGACAGTGTTTTCATAAGCAGTGATTATGCCCCAGCCGATCTCAAAAGGGAGCGAGCGGGAGGAACATCAGAGGACACGTCGGCAAACAGATTCAGCAAAGCGCTCCGACGAACAGGCCCAACACCGCCGAGATGTCGGGATCTGCGAAGGAGAAGAATGAGCCTCTTCCCGGCACTTAAATTATTCACATCAGCGTGTTCTTGACTTTTTCCGGAAAAAAAACTACTCGGAGCTGCGCACACACAGGCCACACGGAGGATCAAAGGCCTGGCCGACTGCAAAACAGGACGAAAAAACACAAGGAAAAAAAACAACATAAAAAAGAAAGAGAGATGCCGAACCACAGTCTGATGGAGAGAAGGCAAAAGCGGAGGATGAATGGTGGAGAGCTGTGAGAAGGATGCAAAATAGGAAACTAAAAGTGGATGCCCACAGACATGGTAGGCATCCTCCGCCTACTTGGAGCAAATATAGCTGAGACGTGATCTTGTTTATCCACTGCTCTCCAACCTTTTTTGTTTTTGTTTTTTTTACTCTTAGACTGACTTTTTTTTTTTTTTCCTGAGGCAATGGCCGCATAAAGTTGGATTATCACCTTCGATCCCTCCGTGATCCCTCATTTGGCATCGCTGCGCAAGTAAACGCAAACTTCCAGCGCTCCAGCCCCAGCGGATGACATGCAAATGATGAGTCGGAGTTTATTATTTAGGCATATGGTCATTATTTTGGGCAGGAGAAATTATTTCACTGCCACTTTCTTACCTTATGAATCCTTTGTCTTCATGTTGGGCCTAATGTAGTTCATCAATCATCTGGCTAATGTGACAGCTGTAACGTCAGCGCTCATGATAGAAAAATGCCACTGGAAATGAACCCGTAGCTGATGCTCTCGTGGTCTCTTGCCATTTTCATATACCGTCTCATGCGGCTTGGGCTAATTATGTGGTTGGCAAATCAATAGTTGCGGAAGTTAGACAGCGTGCACGAAGCGATTCGCTCGAGTGGGTGGCTGAAATGATTGTTGCAATTAAGAAAGCAGATGCTGAGAGAAGTGTAAATAAGTCCTTTGGCGCGACGGTAAATTCATCAGCGGCTGAGAAGCCAAGAAACGCAATGAATGGGAGACAAGCAGCTGAGCAAAAAGAGGAGCGGCTGATGAAATGATGAGAGTGTTTAGAGGCAAAGAAAGGCAAAACATGGGCCTCCAATCAAAGTCCATCCATCCATGAGCTAAATGCGATCACACAGCGCGTCTGCTCATTAGGATCAATTCAGAAACTCTGAGCGCCCACGGATTTGCAACGTTTAACCGAGCGATCTCCGTTTCGCATCATTGGCGGTTTCTCATTCTGCTTCTCCTCTCTTTATGTCACTCAGCAGCCGATCGTCGATGGCTGGGGGGGCGGGGGGGGGGGGGGGGTAGAGCGTAGGGGAGCCCGAAGCCGACGGTTTCTAAAGACTTTCCACTCGGTGAAGATGGCGGGTGCGGCCACACAAGGGTCACAGTTTGGCGTCTGTTCTATTTCCCGTTGGCCTGACACTTTCACCCACTCGCTAGTACTGCTACTTTGAAGCCGATAGCAAACCAACTGATTGCGATCATACGCCGCGGTGCCCGTCTTGTCTCGTTAGACGAGGAGGGCGCCCGACTGCCAGCAAACCCTTAACAGCATCGCTTGGAAGTGAATCTCTGGAGCTTTACCAGCTTCGGCGGCAACAACTCAGCCGTGTGGAGACAAACATGCCTTTTTTGAGGTTTTTCTCATGCGCCTCCCTCTGGCCGGATAAACCCATCCTCCTCACTCAACTTGTCATCCTCCTCTCTTGCATATGTGTGACTCCCATCACCCGAATTCACCCGATAACTGTCTGCCTGCTTTTCTCTCTAATGTTGTCAGAAAATGCTGTAACCCCTTAGTGCTTCGCTGCTTTTGGGCTGAACTTGTATCTCGCTATCTGACGGGGAAAGAGAAAAGGGGCCAAAATGGGGAGAATAGCGCCATAAAACCATTAAAAAAAAAAAAACGCAACCTGAGCCGAAGCGAGAGCAGAGGAGGGAGGAAGAACAACCTCACAAAGAGAAAAGGGAGGCAGACCGTAGACAAATACTCATACACCACCACCACCACCACCCCAGCGGGTGTGCTGCTCTTTTACAGGCTTCCTTCACAGTAAAATGCAGTACCTGTGAGGAGCTGACAGCTCCTACAGCAGGAGGCAGCACTAGGAAGCTTGCAGCACATGTCTTCTGTTCACGGCGTACACGTGCGCCTCCGCGCATGAAATGGGGCTCGCAGCCGCGGCTCAAGAAGTCTGCAAAAGAATGGTAGATAATTAAAAAGAAACAAAAACAGAACAAAAACAAAACGCAGCTGTCATTTAATATGCATTCCGTTTTCGTTTGACATCGTTTTAAATGGAGATAACATGCATGCCTTGTCTGGCATGTTAAGAAAATCATTAAAGATGTAAGAAGCATGGGAGCGGCCATACATGTGTGAGTTACTTGCGAGTGCAAAGTGTGAATGGTGAGCTCTCACGGTGATTGAGAGATTGAGGTCACGCCGCTTCTCCTCTTTGTTTGTCCTCATAAACCGGCGCACTAATAACCACTTTATTAGCCACACACTTTTAAAAAGGAATGACACGATTGCGCCAGATGTTCTTGGAGATAAAACAAAAACAAACATAATGCATGATGAGGCGAAAGACGAGCCTGTTTTTGATCTATGAACATCAACATTTATCATTAATGGAGGATGGTTGCAAACAGATTGCACGCCGTTACGGTTTAAATCCTATTTCGGCACCTCAGACAGCTACACAGCATAATGGACTGAGTACTGCAAGTGTAGCGAGTGAAAAACATCTTGCTAACTTTAAGAGTCACAGCTAAGAAAATATAGTGCGCTGCCAGGAGGACAGCATTAAGGTTGAAGCAAAAGTGAGCCTTTTTCATTTGATTTTTGCAGTAATTTATGTCTCCTGCGCTGAAGGCAGCACTCCACCACTAAAAGCAGCTCACTAAGCGATCCAAAAGAAATTGAGTGCACTGCTGAAAACTCAGATCTCTAATTATAGACAGTGCTTTTGATTAACATGGCCTCTTTAAATAGGTGTTGTCCCACTTTCTGTGCGTATAATATAGTTTTGCTTATGTAAGTAACAGACGGGTCCAGGTTAAGGGGAGAAGCGGGTCCCAGAGAAAGAGAGAGCAGATGCTGCTGTAAATGTGATCTGTGCATCTGTACCTCAAAGGACTCGTAGATTTAATTAACCGCCTTGCTGTCCTGTCACACAACAACAGCGAGGCGCTTCTGGATGTTCGCCAGTGACAGCGTTTCATAGTTACTTTTCTTTGTCAGTGTTGTGTTTAAGTTACCATTAGCACTAGAAAGTGACCTTTAGGTGAGATTGGGGCGTGTTGGCTAGAGGGGAGGTTGTTAGCATCGACCCTCCCCATGTGACTCCGTGTGAATTCTAAATACCTGAAGGTGGCAAGATGCTCATTTGGGGTCAACCTCGACTTTTTATGAAGTCAAACAAGCATCCCAAAATCAGATATGTTGCAAAGTCTTTGAGAAAGATATCAAACTCCAGATCGCATTAGAGTGCGATGGTAATCACGACGTTCCAGGATATCATATTCACAAAGTGTGACATTATCATAAGTGTGGCATTATACTGCTCTCATCTTAAGTGAGCACAATTACGCAGAGTTCTCCCATGCATAATTATTTTGAGAGTATGAAAAATGGAAACATTTATCATTGTCACTGGTGGTTTTGAGGCCTCCCTATAAAAATTGCAAATCCAATCCAATCTGCTCTTGACCAATTCAAGACAGATTAAACACAGCAGGAGACAATGTGCCCTCAAGGTCGGACTGTCATTAATCTGAAAATGAAATTTTATCTGATCAAAAAGGAGATGGAGAGAAAAGTAGCCATTGATTCGAGGCAAGAATAGGGCCAGATCATTTCAATTAGAGCCAAACTTCCAACATGGCAGCACAATTTCCCCTCATATCTTGGTCCTATAGTCACAGTCTCGCTATGGACGACAAGCAGTTCTCCCCAGGTAAAGTAGCCTCCATTCTGGAGACGTGTGGAACCACGGCGAGCCTTGGTGGTGCACTCTGGCTGTTGGTGAATTACGAAAATAAACATAAGTTACCCAAAGGAAATACATATATCTCAACAGAAACAAGAGCCAGCGGCAAATTTCAAAAAGTCGTGCAGCTGCGTCAATGTAAAATGTATTTTCAGCTTCAACGTTGTTGCTACTGGCGACTAATGTATCCACATCCTGATCCAGATCATTCTCAAGATGTTTTCAGTTGTCCCTTAGGCAAAATCTTGCACCTAAAATTCATCCAAATCTGCTCATAACTTTCTGAATGACAGATAAACAAGCATAACCTTGGCAGAGTTAGAACTCTCGGGCAAATTTTAGTCTGTATAAATAATAAATGGAACAGATTGACTTTGAAACTGTGAAATGCAGATAAAGAAACATGAATTAAAGCAACTGACACCCGAAGTCGGAGAACAACCTTTTACATGACTGTTGCTCATCTGGCCGTATAAATCAGACCACCACATTTGTGGAGGAAAATGAAATAGAGAGTTCCAGAAGTTCCGCGAGAATATCCATTGCAATGAAGCAGAGCAAACACCATTTAACCGGTTTTTCAGGTGATATTGCTAAAAAATATAGAAAAAAATGAGCCCAGACATCTATAATTGGGCCTTGGATCCCTTTATCTCTCAGCACCGGACCGCCAGACTCACTGAAGCGGCGGCGACATCAACCGGGAACGGTGAGCTAATGAATCAGAAACACACCTGAGTGTTCCAACAAGGCAACTAGTGTGCTCATGGAATGTTTAACTGTCATTTCGTCACATCGTAACTTCTGCTAACGTTTGTCTCAAAGGTGCCCGTGAGATGATTTGTCGGGCTAATATTGCTCGTCTGCTGCTTGCTTGAATTTCAATTTGGCATGGAGGACGACGATAAGGGGGTGGGCCGGAGCAAGCAAGGGGTCTAATCACTCATAGATGAGCGTCATTTGTCTCTGTCTGAGGGCCACTCATTCAATTATTATTTAACTGTTTGCTTTGAAGCAGAGCAAGTATCGATTCATTTCTCTTTACGCCAAATCAAGAGAGCAGGCCGAGGCAATGAATAAAATTTGGCCCCAAAAGCCTCAGCAAGAAAGACGAATGTGTACGGTATCAACCTTTAGAGTAAAAAGATTAACAGAGAGCAATCTCATATATATATATATATATATATATATATATATATATATATAGATCCCACAATTTATAAACTGTAGTCCAGAAAGCAAATTGACTCCACTCTCTTTTGTTATTGAACAACAACACACAAGCCAGTAAAGATGCACCACTGTGACTCTATCAAACCTGGCGCAGATTAAATGGCGGCAAGTGGTCACATCAAAAAGCGACCGAGCAAAGCCGTTTTTTTTTTGTTTTTTGTTTTTTTTTGGATGCTGCACATGAAGCGAGGAAGCGATGTCATTCAAAGCCTGAAAAACAAAATCTTTCCTTTTGTTCTGTATGAACATCTCAGGTAAACATTGGAATTTGAATAAAAACAGGATTTGGACTCCCCGGTGATGACAAAGCTCCGCGACTGCAGGGATGATGAGAGCGGGGAGGGTTTATTTGTTTCTACACGGGTGCGCCGTGTCATTATGGAGGCCGACGAGAGACAAGAAGAATGGAAATATGCATGGTTCAGGATTTGCATTTGTGTGTGCTGCTCACAGGTAAGGTGTTGGTATGTATGCAAGGCAGTTGGAGAAGAGGAAAGTGAGTGCCTATGGTAGGCTTTACGGTAAAAAGCCTGCTAAATTGTTGACTCATGCTGCACCCAATTACACTCCGGGAATGCCCGTGAACCTGCTTGTGATTGAGCTGCTGCTTGCGATTTTCAGAGCCATTTTTTAAAGGTTTTTAATATCCTCACTCCTAAAGCGACTATTGATGTTATGAGGGAGACCAAAAATAAGGTCTAATATTTGCAATCTAAAAGAAAGTGGTTGTTCATACTGAGCCATTATGTTTCCCTCAGATTTTTTTTTTTTTTTTTTCTGGGGGTTTGTGGCCTGGGACATATTTCTAAAAAGTTTTCACCGCTTTCAATCGGCAAAGAGAAGAAAAAAAATACATTAAGTCTCACAAAGACCTCCTTGCCTCTAAAAAGTCATTAATTTAGAGACCAGCACTCAAATGTGGCAGAATTCATTCTGGGAAGAGAGAAGTGCTGATGTATTCTCCTCTCTGATATATTCTAAATGCAGAAGAAATTACTGTGTGGACCTCGGAGGTGAATACTTGATTTTCAGGTTTAATGCATAATGTAGCTGCGAGGCAACAAGACTGCACATGCATGTAAATAAACAGACTACATCAACTGCTTTGAAATCACTTAATAGCACAAACATAATTAGTTACTGCTTTAAGCTACGCATAATTGCCTTTTAGAGGAGGATGTAAAGAAAAAAAAAAAAGTGTGATTAAATGTTATGAAAGTCTTGTCTCGTCTTTTTCCACTTATCCGGGTCGCAGGGGCAGCAGTGGCCTGTCCAATCCACATTGTACCAGACCCATATGGTTCCTCCTGCAGGTGGTGGGCCTGCTGGAGGACGGACCCCATGGGCTAAGGCCCGGCCATCAGGTGCTCGCTGTCGGGCCCCTTCTCCTCCAGGGTGGGGTCCCGGTGACCCTACAGGCAGGGCACACTGGCCCTTTGATGTTTTTCTTCCCATATGCGTCTTTATGGACCATTCTTTGTCTGACCCTTCACTCAAAACGAATTTGCCAAGGGACACTCCACGAGTGGCTGCTGCCCCCGACAACATAGCTCCTGAGATCATTAGGACACTCAAACCCCTCCACCACAATCAGGTGATGGTCCACGGAGGAGGTTTTATCAAAGTAGTAGATATCACTGAGGCATTGCCATTCAATGTCAAATTGCCTGAAAACATGCACATACTATTGAGCGTCTTTGAGCCAGGCGATATTTACGCAGTAACCTCAAGCACAACCTCCGCGTCATGAGTAAAATGCGGCTGTAACAATGCTGCATTGGCATTAAAACTGGGCGACCATCTCCGCATACGGCCAACATGGCCGGATAACGGAGCCGTGTGCAGCCACCTCTGATGGAGAGGAATGTAATCTGTCGAATGAGACACAGGCTTTAAAATAAAACTCATTTCTTCCACCTTGGCATTGTGCTTTGTCTGCAAAACTGAGGATTTGCGGCGACTTCCAAGACACTCAGGGCCACTAGTGAAAAAAAACAGTTATTATTCACATCACAGCAGCCCACATGCGCGCACACACATAGATACACACACACACACACACACACACACAAGTGCTCACATGCTCAGGCTCTTGCTCATCCTGTGTCTCCTGCCGCTTGGGCGTTTATTGCTCCCCGAGCAGCTCTTGGGAAGCGTGCTTACAAGGGGTACAAGTCAGCTTAACAGCCCCTGCATATTCAGCCGCGATAAAGGCGGGGCAAGAGGCGGCAGACAGAAGGTGGGCAAATCTGACACCAACACCTGCACTTGACTCAGTGGCTGCTGAACTTCAGGCTTCAAGTGAGAGCGTGGGGAGAAAAAAAAAAAAAAAACGTGACAGAAAGAAAATCAGGTCTCTAAAAAGGTAAAAGCTTGTGATCAGAGGGACACTTATTTAGGCAACATCTTTAAAAAAAAAAATCCATAGAACCAATGTGTTTCTGAATACGCTTGTCCCTGTGATGCACACACACACTACTGCTACTCTACTTATGGTCGATAATTGCAGTGGGTCATTGCTGCTCCATGTCGTCTGGACTTGAGGCCTCGACTCCTGCCAACCTCAAGTTACACTGGAAGGAAATCTGTAAATTCTACCAAATTCATGGGGTTTAGCATCAGTCGGGACTATGCGTCTCATGTTTCAATTAAATAGGCCCTTTGGCCCTTTGCTTACTTTATCACAGTCAGTCCCTCAGGGGGAAAAAAAAAAAAAAACTCCTGCCCATCCCTGGTTTTAAGGGAATCAAGGAGGATTAAGAGAGGAAACATGATAATTACCTTCATTTCTCATTACATGTTGTTGAGGCAGGCAGCCAACCGAATGTTCTAATCTGTCCTTCTCCTCATTTTGCCCTCTACCACTATTATAGAACACGGGTGCTGAAGAATGTCCTGCAGCAAACAATTTTTTGCATACTTGGCAGCTTTTGCCTGACAGGGCCTCTCCTTTTTTTCTTTAACCGTCTTATTTGTATTTCATTCTTATTCGTTTTATTTTTTTTGATCCATTTGGCAGATGTGCTGCTTAATGACTTGGAGAGGCGCTACCTATAAAGAGACAGGATTGAAAGATATGATTTGGCCAGCCCGGAGTCAATAAGGAAAAAATTAACAAGCTAATGTACTTGTTAGACACACACACACACACACACACAAAAGGCCCATTGGGAAAATTCCCTGTGTACCCAATAACCAGTCCATCCCTGGCACATAATACAACCCCTGGCAAAAATTATGGAATCACCAGTCTCGGAGGATGTTCATTCAGTTGTTTGATTCTGTTGAAAAAAAAGCAAACATGACACAAAACTAGAGTCATTTCAAATGGCAACTTTCTGGCTTTAAGAAACACTAAAAGAAATCAAGAAAAAAAAAATAGTGGTAGTTGGTAACAGTTACTTTTTTAGACCAAGCAGTGGCAAAAAACTATGGAATCACTCAATTCTGAGGAAAAAATTATGGAATCATGAAAACCAAACAAACAAAAGAACACTAAAACACTCCACTGGTACTCCACCTCTGGCTTTTATAACAGCTCGCAGTCTCTGATGCATGGACGTAATGAGTCACTTAATGAGTGACAAACTGTACTCTTCATCAATCTGGCTCCAACGTTCTCCGATTACCATTTTGCCAGATCAGCCTTGCAGGTTGGAGCCTTGTCGTGGACCATTTCCTTCAACCTCCACCACAGATTTTCAGTTGGATTGAGATCCGGATGATTTGCAGGCGATGACATTGACCTTACGCGTCTTTCGTCAAGGATTTTCTAGTAGTTTAGTCATAGTTTTTGCTCTACGGCAAGATGCATTATCATCCTGAAGAAATATATCATCCCAAAAACATCATTTCAATTGATGGGATGAGCAAATGTTCCAAAATGTAAACTTGTGCATTTATTGATGATGTAATGACAGCCATCTCCCCGGTGCCTTTACTTAACATGCAGACCCATATTGTCAGCGACTGTGGAAATTTGCATGTTTTCTTCCGGCAGTCTCATTGGAACGGCACCAAACAAAAGACAGACATGTTGCTTTAATATGTCTTTTTGCTTTTCTGTCTCGACTCTGATGTCCTGCGTGGTCTACCTGTATGCTTGCCTTTAACAAGCTTCCTATGTTGTCTGTACTTGGTCCAGATTTTAGACACAGCTGACTGAACAACCAAAATCTTTTGCGACATTGCGTGATGATTAACCCTCTTTAAGAAGTTTGATAGTCCTCTTTTCAGTTGACATCTCTCATGTTGGAGCCATGATTCATGTCATGGTGCAACAGCTCTCCAAGGATTGATCACTTCTTTTTAACTGCAGGCTACCGAGCAGATCTAACCTGATGCAGGTTTTAGTTTTGGGAATGACTTCCAAGTAACCTCTGAAGCCATTATTCAACAACCAGAATTCCCATATTTCACATTGAGATAATGATTCAAACAAGCACATTAGTTTTATTTCTCTGAAGTCAGCGGCTCTCATTTATTTTTTATGTGAGTCCTACACGGTAATCAAAGTAATTACAAATCTATAACTGCAATTACTGCAATTTATCTTGGTTATTACATACGTGTTGCTACTAGCCTTTAATTTTCCGCACAAAAAGTTGCTATAATCTTGTTGATTGACAGTCGTCCAGTCGATAACTTACAACCATAAATCCTTAAATGAAAAAAGCTGGTTTGCAACGATGCTTTCTTAACCGCACATTCTGCCATACTTTTGACTGGTGAATAAAGCAAGCACACGGGCAAGCAGGATCCCAAAATGACTAATAACTAACAAGCTTGCATGCGCATGTGCAACACAGAGCGAGAGCGTGAGGGAGGATAACAGATAAAAGGCAGGAAGTAGAAAGATAGAAATTTTGATCACCTCCTGATATGACATGCCTCACCCATCATAAATGGCGCGCGGCCGACTCTCTACACCATCAAAGCCGCGGAACCATTAACAGTTAAAGGAAGTGAGTGGCACGAAAAGTCAAGATTCATTTGCATAAGGATTAAGTCATGGAACAGCCAGGAGTTACAGTCTGCAGAGAGGTTGTTTAATTAATGTCAAGAGGTGTTTTCAGATGTGCTACAATAATTCACAGGAATTCAGCTGGACCCTGTCGACAGCAGTCGTAGCCCCCAGGGCTTCGGGAGCCACCCCTCCCTCGACTAAGCCCAAGCCTGTATTCCATGTGAGCACAGGAAAGAGCACCATCACCACGGAAACCACAGTCAAATGGGAGGCAAAATATTATCATGGGAGTGAAAAATGAAATAATTATGCAAAACAGCAGTGGACTGAATATAGGGGAAATCGCAAAAAGTAAAGCTTTAGTGAGACTCAAGTTCAAGGAGGGTTCGAGAAAATGTTTGTACTTTTACTATAACAACTTATTCTTACCATTTTATTATTCTTTGTGTGGCATGCAAAAGGAAAAAGTAGCAGAGGAAATGTTATGGAGAGCAATGTCCATCCTGCTGGAAACGCAAGGCGACAGACATGTTTAACGTTCTTGCAATAACTGAAAAATGAACATGGTGGATAAACACAGATGAGGCTTCTCATCAGCAGTGAGTGCGTATGATGAACCATCAGATGCAGCCCAACAACATTTGCATAGCTTAAACTGTATGCTGCAGCAAAATACATGTGTGCCGTTTTTTTATGGCGGCTCAGGGAGGTTTATTTACAGTTAACATACTGCAACCTAAGCAAAAACAAGGAAATCATTTAGAAAACATTTTTTGTAATGGCACCACATTTTCTTCATTTGCTTTTGTTTTGTTCATTTGCAAGTTTTTAAGGTTGCAGCATAATCAGCTCTCAGTCCCATTTACATAATCATTTATGGAATGATAAAATGTGGCTATTAATTGTAAATTAAAAAAAACAAAGGCAATGAAATGAACACAAACAAGACATTGAATAGGTTTTAATACAGCCCACCAAATTCCACCAGGTTTTCCAGTCTTGTGTTGCACCTTTCCCAAATTTTGATAGGTGTTGCTGGCATCAGATTCGCCAATTTTCAAAAAACAATGCAATTTCTCAGCCAAAACATTTGAAACATCGTCTTTGTGCCATTTTCAGTTAAATGTGGGCAGTCAATATTTTGCAAATCGTCACATTTTTTTCCTATTCACATTTAACACTTTTAATCCCAAAACCTAAATGACTTGAATGTCGACAATTTCATACATTGACTTGAAATCGAAAAGAAATGCCTTCTTCCCTATATACACACACTTATTTTGATTGCCATTGAGCATTCTATACAACACTTGTCATGCACCGCGACTTGAACACACGTAAAAAGCCTTTCTGAGCCTGTGCAGGAAGACTTTAAAGTATTCCTCCAGCATCCACAGCAAGTCTGTTCTACAAATTTGTCACCTCAAGGCAAACAGGCGTTGTTGCATTAACCTCCAACCGAGTGGCTGACTGCAAAGCAAACAGCCTGAAGCATGACTAGAAATTTCTGTTCCATTTCGACTGTACTGCATCTCAACATATATAAATGCAGATAAGAAAACACCTCTTTCTCCATCTTCAGAACTGCATTTTCTTGAAAGGGACAGCATGAATCCCATTGAAGCATGTTTCTAGCTTGTAATATCATAAAGGAAGACATCACTGTGCAGTTATGAAAAATCAGTTAAGCTTGTTACTCATTTTGCATACAGCCCCGATTTTACTTCTCTGGAAATAATAAACACTTTAGAGTTGATCCAAACAAAGTTAATTCTTCTGCTAACACTGTTATTCTGCTCACAGCCCAGGACTGATCTATTTTCTGAAACCGCAAATGCAGATAGATGAAAGTGTTTCAGCTGTTGATGCAGAACGCGCTGGGAGATGAATATTTATACGGAGGGCACACATGGGAGCACTTCACTACGCAGCTGAAAAACCAGAAACACAACAGGTTCATTCTCCTCCCTGGTTCTGTCAGCCCAAACAGCACCGCAATCAGTTCACCGCTGAAACCCCCCCGCCCTCACCCACCCAAACACAGGAGCTTCTTCTCGCTCCGCTACGTCACGTTCATGCGTCAGAAGCAAGGAATCCACTTATATTCTCCCTGCGTGGAAAACGGTCTTTTGAAGTGGCCAAAAAGCCCAATCTACCCATGAGTGTGTGTGAGTAACAGAAAGCCCATGTGATCAGTGGAAATTCACAGCTTGCCGTTTATCCTCAGACAAAAGCTCTGGGCAGAATGAAAGGGAAATTGGAGTGCTCACTGAAGCTGCTGAGAGGGCCCCTAGCCGAGCCACAAATTGCTTCCCTCCTCTCCACTACACAGCCCTAACATGGCTGAAGCCATACATCAATTACCAACCACCTCAATGAAGCATCTCTGCCGCCGCCGCCGCCACCGGCCACCGCTGCCGCCGCCGCCACTGCCGCAGTACCTATTCTGGTTCACTGCCAAATGAGTGCTGTGTGTACTTTGCATCAGAAGTCAAGCAGGCGAGGCCTAAGAGGCAGGTGTAATATAAATCTGCTGCCCATCCAGAGGAACGAAGTGGCTGTTGACAGGTGGCAACTCATGTAGCGAGAAAAAAAAAAAAAAAAAAAAAAAAAGAGTCAGCATATCAGAGTGAGGCGTTTTCTTGCAGTTATGATTACGTTTTAAGGGGGGGGGGTTGTTTTCCAGCAGCCCAAGCAGATTTTTATGATGCCTGCCTGCGTTCATTAGAGAAAGAGAGAGAGGTAGTGAAGAAAATAGCCCTCCCATGCTTAATGGCGCGCTCCTACAACCCGACATTCCGAGAGACGACTTAGTTCAGGGCCGTCGTCCATCAGAGTCCAAGCACAGAGGGGGAGCGGAAGCACGAGTGCGGCCATTTTATCCAGCTTGTTATGGCCCAAGCCCTCATTTCTTACCTCATTTCTTGCCATGCTAACCAGCGGTCCCTAAACTGGATCTGTCCACCACATCCATTTGAAATGTCACAAGCCATATAATGCCATTTCCAACAAAATGGAGCAAAAAAAAAATTTGAAAGATGTTAAAAAAAAAAAAAAATCTGAGGGCAGTTGGAAGTGTGCAGGGAGATAAATGATTGATGGCTCGCTGCTCACACATTTATGCTAAGTTGGCTTCAGCGTTTTTTCCAACAGAGCAGTAATGGTTCTCTGGGCCTCTGGGCAACCACACATCTTGCGCATTCCCCGTGTATCATGCATCCCTGCATACCCATGCATGGAGCTTGATAATGGAGCAAGCAGCATGTCTGGGGGTCTGACTAGAGGTGGAAGACCAGAGTATGCTAACATAGAGGCCAATTAGCGAATCCAGCAGCTGCTTGTTGAACCCAGCGTGGTGCAGAGGTTCTGTGTTGAATTAGAACACTAATGCAAGCGTGCAAAAAAAAAAAAAAAAAAGGCGGGGGAGGGGTGGGCAAGACACAAAAAAAACATTTAAAAAGTTTGATGGAGGAAGCGGGAAAAGTGTCTTCCTCAGGAGACACCAACAGTGCTAGCCGGAGGTTATAAAAAACACAGCGCAATTTAGGTTCTCACATTGTGCCGTTTGATCCGATTTCTTCACTTGAGACTTTCATCTAATGGCCGCTCACGAGGGTAATCATTGAGCCCACTGGCAAATGAGCAGGAACAGCCCTTAAAGATTCTACAGACACACACACACACAGATGCACTCAGCGTTCTGCTTGCCATGTCATGTGAGGACACGGGGATACTGGCATGAGATATTGCGGAAGTGGAGGAAGATCAATCTGTCATTTTTATTTAATGTTTCAAATAACCCGTGCGGTCCCACTACACTTTGCAATTAAAAGAATACCTAAAACAGGGGGTGGGGGGGAGACATAAAATTGCAATAGCCAACTTAAATTATTTACATTTTGGGGGATGTTTTGAAAAGGTGGTGGCCTTGAAAGTTGTAGTTGGTGGTAATAAAGTGCATAGCTGAACTTGTTTCTTTAGCACAAACTCAGCGGCATTCCAGAGGGAGCACAGTAGCAAGTGCTCGCCAGCCGACCGAGTTTTTACACTGTTGCAATGACCAGGATACCAACACTAAGAGAGCAACGAGGGCACGCATGTGGTGTAATTTGCTGATGTTATAGACTGGATATGATCTTCACATTGTGCCTCCACTCCCGGTCGAATAGGCCAAAATATTCCGGCTATGGACGCTGCCATCTTGCGCTGGTGATGTCATTCTGAGCCAGCGTCCGTGCAGCAGCCATCAGGAAATGGAGCCGCAGTATTGCCCACCAGATCAGCTTACCATTAAAAAAAAATATTTACAGGTTTCCAAGTTTCCATTATTTTACTCAGGGCAGCTGTCACATCCTGGTTTTTATAGCATCAGATATCTAATCAAAACCAAACTTATCGGAAAATTTAACACTTGAACAGAAAAATAAGTGACACGAAATTACATCATTGAGAAAAACATTGCATTTAGTGTTATTTGATTTGGTTCAGTTCCATCCACAAACATGGAGAGGGTAGGGCATATCAAGTTTACCACAGCCAGGCACCAGGAGGCAATGCTTTATAGCAAACACAAGAATCTTGCGCTCTGATAAAGGATCTACACTCAGTGAAGAGAGCTCATGGCAAGTCTGTCTTAGCAGACCAGGGAGCAGTGATAGCCAACATGTCTCTGGGGTCATCAGGTGGGAACCTCCCTTCATCAGTGTTTTGTCTAGTTGGTCCCACGACACCTTCAAGAGGCTAGACGGTGATCTCTGGAGTCCCAGAGTCACCCCCTACTACTACTGCTAGCGCAGCAAAAACAGCATGTCACCTTCAAACAAACCCGGGCTCCGTTATGTGAGCTCCAGGTGGTGACAGTGCTGATACTCGTACTACGCAGCCGCCCACCATCTTGCGATTCCCTACCAATATGGCAATTTGACGGGAGAGAGATGGGAAAACCCAAGAAGTCACAAGCAAACAATCCAACTCACCTCAAGATGAAAGAGACTCCAGCAGGCCACACCCACCTCTTATATACGCTTCCTCTTCCTGGATTTCTGCCTACTGGGACAAGGGGGAGGAGGAGCGGAGGAGGAGCGGAGGAGGAGTCTGTCGAGACACACCCCCCCATGCCGGAGATATGTTAACTTCACCAGTGAGGAGCTGTCGTGCTCACTAGTGTATACATACTGTATATGTCTATGGCTCATAAATGTAAAGTGGTGCAATCTCCTGCAAGTTCAAAGCAGATCCTTGAAATTTGAGAGGTAACCGGTGAGGGGAGGTCTGAAAGGGTGACATCAGGTGACATTTTCTTGTTTTGATATTCCACCCCGCAGCATTTCGGACAAGCTGAAAGAAAACGCCTAAGAAAGCAATAATAGGCAACTGCATGGAGCTTTATGTTTTACTCTATAAGTAAGTTGTATGTTTAGGGACAGTTCTAAGACACCGATGCATCTGTTTTAAGAACCTCACTGGACAGTCGCGTATTTCAGTTGCTCACTGAAGCTGCAACAGCAAGCGGTGCCAAAATCTGAACAGCAAAGCTGATTTGAGTTCATCCACTCGAAGCCGTGTCGTCTTGTGTCAGTCTTTGCTCCGACCGCTGCTCTGTCAGTCTGCCTATTTGATGAACATTAAAAATACATGATGGAGACTGAATTTATTGGACCTGCCCTTATATGAAGAGATTCACTGTAGCTCCAGTGAGAGTGAATCTGCTCCATCTGCTGACATTTAATCCATGCCAATTTATCACCTCACCACTGTAGCCCACCCCAGTGGACACTACAAGGTGGCTAGTTGCTCTGCAGTGGACCTCTGGCACAGACATTGGCAGGTGTTTTTGTTTTTTTATACCTGTTTATACCAGTTTTTTTATAACTGTTTTTTTTTTTTATTTGAATTAAAGGTCCAGTATGGAGGATTCAGTGACGTCTAGCAGCAAATTTGCAAATTGCAGCCCACAGGATCATTTGTGCCTGATTCCACAGTTGTCAGATTTTGGCTCTCAAATTTATCGCGGCACAAAATAATCAGCAAGCAGTAGAAACTAGTAATTCAGAATCAGAAAACCATCACTGATTCATTCAGAGAAACTGATTCGTGGACAACAATTGCTCAAAACACAGTAATGAAAGAGAAAAGGACGAATCAGTCTTACCTGAATGCTCAAGGAGATCATAACGCAAGTAAAGGGCTGCCGATTGCAGAGTAGAAGACATCACACAACTACTATAGGAAGCAGGAGGTGCAAATGTACAGCAACTCCTTGGATTTGTTGCGTGGCTACAGTTCGGGGTTTGGCTACAGAAATTTTTCTTAATCGTAATATGATCAGATTGAACTGCAAGATCACCACAGTTTTGTTTTGGGTTGTTTTTTTTTTTCAGCGCTGCTACCTCATTTATTTCTGTTTGCGTGAGCAGTCATTAGTTCAGCAGTGGGAGGATGTCAAAAACAATTCTGTGGATTGGGGCCAGGGACGTACCGTAGATCCTGAAGTAGCAGGATAACCACATATTTCCTTTCCTCTCATGGATTTATTTAACTATTATTGGACTGTCTCAACGCTGTTGAAGGGGTGAGGTGAATTTTCCGTCCCGTGTGTGCACTCATGGACGTCCCTCTGATTCCTCCGTAGCTCGTCCACTGCCATCGTGGATGCTTCCAAATCCCTTCTTCCCCGTCTGTTTTGTCAGCTCTCTTAACCTTGCATCTTCGTTCCACCTCTGCGTGCTTTCTCCATAGATATGATACGTCATGTAGGCAGGCGTTCACTCGGCAGATAAAGCTTGGTCAGCAGTGCCTCGCTGGATTCACTGTGTGATGTCATTTATGAACACCAGTAAACAAAAGGAAAACTCTTAAAAAAAAAAGGGAAAGCAGCTCAAAAAGTAACGAGAAACGTTTGACAAAAGCAGTTAGAACTCTGTAGCCCTCCACCACACCCAATGTTAAAAAGAAAATGTAGTGGTTCACTATATTAAATAAATGTGCCTGACCCATTTCTTGCCAGAATTCCTCCTCGATGCAGAGCCACACGTTGTACCTCCACTGTGGTCAGTCAAAGTTGGCTTAACAGGTTTACCCCATAATCCAACAGTCATGGGTAAAAATGATTAAGTGAAAGGTGTGTTGGGCTACTGTATGGCATCCAGGAGTGCCGCCACGGATGTGGGGCCCCATTAAAAAATACATAACTTGTCCCCTCCCCCAACTTCAATGCATCGCCACATGCTCCTGTCGCTATAGTCTGCAATGATGCATTTGATAATAACATCATGACCAAATAACATCATGACTAAAACTGTCCAGCATCCAACAAGTAATGTAAGTGGTCTTTTTTTATGTCAATGGATCATTATGTGGAAAATAATCATTATGTATTATAAAATAAATAGTGCATAGAATAACAAAGGCTGATTGGAAAACAAAACTAATGCCTTCAACAAATTTGTTTTCGAAGCGCCTTGTGAAGTAAACATTCTTTTATGGTGATGGGTTAGTAATTTTCATTGGAAAAAAATTGACAAATGTTATATTATTTTTGCTGGGCCCCTGCCAGTCATAGGCCCTTGCCATGGGCCATTGCCATCACTTCTCTCCCCCTTACGGCGCCCATGATGGCATCGTCGATGGAGGAAGACCTACTCCTTTTGTAGATATAGGACCCATTCTACGCTCATGAAAACCCATTAATTTTTGGTTTGTGGGCATGAGAGAAAAAACATTTGTGAATATTACAATCCATTTCTACCTAAAGATCCTCCCAGATATTACACACTGTCCCTTAAAAAAAAACAAAAAACATATAGTGATAAAGAAAGCCATTGTTTGCATCTTTTATGGCTGCATGGAGGCTGGCCAAGTTTGCTGTTGTGCAGAGAAGTCGTGATAAATCTCTCCAATAGCCTCGGGAGCAGAAGAGCATCGCAAGGTTTCTTAAGAGTCATTACCATATTTGCTGCATTGTGAGAACGGTTTGATGATCAGCTTTGCTTTGAGTGTATAGGGCCAATGTGGAAGTATTCATTACCAGTTAATGCTAGAAGTTCACATTAAGAGCTGGCTCCTCCGACTAAAGACTAAAACCCGTCACACACAAAATCACCCCCCGAATCATCCCCAGTCGTCTGTCACATCTCCTGCGAGGATAAAGAAGACCACAGATTATATTATTTTCTGTCAGTTTCTCTCCGTGCTCCCTGTGCATCATTGTAATTGATTTACAGTTAATTCACTTCAGGAGGATGATCAAATGTGTTGTCCCAGAAAGGTGGAACATCAACAGATTACAAGAGCAGCAATATGTCTCCCATGCAAAACCTTGTTTAGGCCGGTGTTGACATTCAAGCTGTCATGCACTGAAAAACCACAATAATATGAGGAACGCCTGGACAGAATGTAAAACAATCGGGGAGCATGGAAGCAGGTGCCAGCTGCCATCATACGCTGAAAGTTCACAGTGATTCTCATCGTCAGGGAAGGAAAAACCCAGGTTTATTTTGTTCTATACACAGACAAAAACATTACATTACAATTTTTCTTTTTTTTGCTTTTTTTTTGCTTTTTTTGCCCCCAAACTCCCACCACTGCGTCTGTATCCTTCCCTCCCTGATCTGTCTTCTTACTCCAAGCTCTGGGGGTCTCTGAGGCCCACGACCCATCAGTTCTGCTAAGACCTCTATGGGGTCATCCATCACCAGGCCCGTGTTGTAACCAGGGGATAGATTTCTATTCCCCTTCTCTTCTCATCAATCACCAGGGGCTTCTGTGCATACCCAAACAGGCTGCAGGAGGCGGAAAAGGCCAAGCAATGTTTCTCACTCGGCCAAAAGGCGGCCTGCAGGACACTTACAAAAAAAAAAAAAAAAACAGACCCACTTTGAACAGGTGTAGCGCATTTGTGAAATAAATCTGTAAATGTTGTTATGGAGTATTCTAGAAAAAATCGACATGGGGCAGCAAGATTTCTCGGCATGATGACAGCATGTGGGAATCCCCATTTATGCGCCGTTGCCCATAGTTGGAATAATTTTGTTTTTTTTTAAGACATATTCCACTTTTGATTCCTGTTTCTACACATCAGTGCCCACCCTTTACCAGACTGATCAATATCGTCTGAGAAGACACATACTTTATCGATCAAGAACGAATCGCATCGTCACAATCATTTCATGAGAAGAGGTAAACAATGTTATGGGCAACGGTGTACGTAAATGCATTCGACTAAGGACCCACAAAAAAATACCTTTAAAGTATTCATCGGTACATACCAGCCCAGTGTTGAGGAAAAACAAAATTGTGCAGCTCTTAAAAAAAAAAAAAAAAAAAAAAAAAAAAAAAAAAAAATAAAAAAAAAAAAAAAAAAAAAAAAAAAAAAAAATTTGACG
>CAAKHG010024683.1:89897-104640 GCA_901007715.1 Dactylopterus volitans
TGCTTTCCTTACACTAAGATGGTCATTACATGTTTTTGTGCCATAGACTGTATAAAACAAATGGAGCCTCTGGGTGTGAAATGTGATGCAAATCTGAAGGGTAAAAAAACTGCATTCTTTCTAACAGCCAGCAGGGGGCTACTTAACACAGATGACCCAAATGACCCACTGGTCCCCGGAATATTTTATGGTCTAAAATCACCAGTTCACATCTTCTTCATTATATGCATTTTGCATATTATGGTCTAATTTAGAGTAAAACAAACTACAGAGAAGAGTATGTTTTTAGGAAGTGGCTACGTGTGATTGTCAAGCGGCTGGCAGTGCGACCTGGTCTGTGCCACAGTCAGATTCATGGCTCACTCTTCTTGGCCTCCATCCTCCCATTCAAATTTGGTTCTAAGATGCCAAAAAAAAACAAAAAAAAAAAACATAGCAACGACCAAAATGCCAAATTGGAGGCTTCAAAACCTAAGTCCACAAACCAATCGAAACCACAGTGGCTACGTTCACTGATTTTATACAGTCTATGTTTTTAGTACATATAAATATTCAAAAGTGTGTAAATCCATTGTGAGCAGTAAGGTTTAAGTTACATTCATGTCTTGCCAATGTTACGTCTTGCAGAGGCAGTAACAAGTCTTGATGGGTGAGGGTCTCCTGGAACTCAAAACCATCTCCTCTGGTGACTCACCGATCTCCTGAGTGTCCGGAAGGACGAGATTCTGGGTTTGACTGTCTTATTGATCTCCTTCAAACAGTACGACAGGGGGTCCCGGCCAAACTTGGGGGAAGGGGGGCCGTTAGCAGGCGAGGGGGCGGGAGGGGTTGAGAAAGGTGACAGCGTGGAGGAAGAGAGCTGGGGCGGGCGAGACCAAAGTACCAGTACCCCAGCATGAGGGATGTAGACGGGTTGTTGTACAAGGTGGGCGAGAGGGGGGTTGAAGGATAAAAAAAAAAAAAAAGGGGAAGACAAACATAAACAAGGTAACAAGGGAAAGAAAAAGACACCGTCAACACCTTAAAGCACACCACAAAGCCAAGAAGACAACACTGTAGCAAACCAGCACAGGACCCTCAACAGCAACGAAAGCACACACGCACACGCGCGCGCGCGCACACACACATACACACGTATGTCTTGTTGGCTCTTATCTACAAACGCACACGAATAACAAAGACCCAAAAATAACACAGCAAGCATCCACCCATAGTTTCCCCTCCACCTCTTCAGTGCCAGGGCAGCCCAACACCAGCAGTTGAACTCAGATGAGCATGAGGCGCAACCTCAATGAGCAAGTGTGGGGCCAAATTCAACCAAATTTGCATCACTTTACAGTTTGAAAATGCTCAAAGGACAGAGCCTCTGATATATTATGGCATCATGTCGGTAATAATAATAATCTGGATTTCTGTGGCACAAAGCTGTCTGGTGGGGAGGGCGAGGGGGGGGGGGGTCACAACATTCCCAGTGAAAACAGTCATGAGGTCTCTGTCGCATAAAATGAAAATGCGACCTGTGTAACATTCCTGTCAGTCACATCAGCCGACTAAACCATTAGCATTCTGTGTGACACATCATCTTCCACAATCCATTAACATCCCAGTCTGAGCTAAAATTCATACATCAGTGGAGTAGATATGAATTACCACAGTGGAATTCAGAATATTCATCTATTGAGGCTTGAACCAGTGTGAACTCTAAGACAAAGATATACTACATATACAGCTGCAAGCCTGTGTGGAAAGGTGGGGGTGGGGCCTATCAGCTAAATTACACAGGAGGCTGATACCCTCTACTCTTCGATGCTGAATGTCTAAAACAGCCCTACAACAAGGTCCCTTGTGTAAATACTGAGAGCTGGGAAGTACAACACTACTATTACGTGAACATTTACTGGGAAGGTGATACTTTACTGGAGAGTTATGGGGATCTAAGTACAGGCGAGCAGTGAAGAATGGGAACCTTTCGTGGGCCAGACGTAAACCAAGGGTTCACTCGAGCCGACATAGTGAGCCTCCTGTTCATACTGCTATGGGCCTAATTGGGAGAGCATGACTGATGACACAGAGCGGTGTGCCACACACACATGCACAGAGCAGGAAGAGTGCACAGCAGAGCACAGCCAGTAAGACATGCGAAGAGAGAGGACGCTGCAGAAAAGAAAGAAGGGTTCATTTAGCGCTGTGAAGAGGAGGGAGGGGGTGGGGGGGCTCTGGCTGGTTAGTGGTCAGCCACTCATATCACCAGTATAATTTTGGACCGACTCCCGACAGTGCTCCTCTGATATTATATCTTTCAATGTAGCTAAGCTCTCTTGACCCGAGTGAATATCCAAGAGCGAAAACAAAGATTTCAATTTATCCCGTGAATGATGCTGACCTGATCCAGTTTTTCTGACCTGGCAAACCCGGTGTCATCCCGATTGTTGGTACAAAGATTTTATTGTGATGCGAGACATAATACTAGGTTCTGGGCAGCATAATGGAAGCAGTGTGTTTTGTGGATGCCTGTAGAGGAAAATTCAATGTTGTTTGGGCCCGTGCTGATGAAAGCACAAGCACAGCAGAATGCTGACTGCCAGTTGACCTATTGGAAACCAAACTGCAGAGAGAGGGAGGGGGCAAGGTTTGTTCATCCACAGTCAGGGACAGAGTCATGCAAAGGACCTGTTCTGGAAGTGTCGGGGGGTGTGTGAGTTCATGTATAATATAATGACAGAGGTGCATGCATCTTCTGAGCTCTAAAGAGGACGAGAGGTTGTGTGCGAGTGTGCTGCATGTGTGCAAAGCCACAACCACAAGTCCATCATGAGTGCTCTATGAATGGAATGGGGGGGGACGGTTCCTTGCCTCTGCCTACTGCTGCCTCATGCACCCACACGGCTGTGCAAGGAGTCACTCAGTGATATGACTGCCTGACTGCCATTTTTCAACTGTGCCATTCATAATTGAAGGAGATTGCGGATGCATTCACTGCACAGATTCCACAAAAAAAAAACCCCAAAACAAACACTTGAGTTAGTGATCACTGAGTGAAATTACTTTATTATCGCCTACCTTATTCCTTTTGCTGAAAAGCCAAAAGTTTTTGCTTTTGTTCTTCCCCAGAAGGTCCATGGGGCCTTTAGGTGTCCCCAGACTACTATCCGAGGAGGCTCTGTTGATGCCCTGGCTGTAGTCCTCAAACTCCACATCTCCAGGACGTTCAAAGCCTGACTTGTTCTGCTCTATTAAAACCATGGAGTCCTGCATTAGATAGAATTATATGTGAAATAAATCATTATTATTAAACTCTTAAAGCAACGCTGAACATCAAAATACATGGAGGATTTTTTTTTTATGACCAACTCACATTCTTTTCATTAACATTAGTGCCGGCTTTCGTAATCCCCTCTAGGCACTTGCCAATGATCGGCATCACATGCTTCTCTGTGTCTGAGAACAAGATGTAGCCCTGCGCCAACTTCCGTACTCGCTTCTCATCCAGGTCCTGCAATTTCTGGTAAACAGTCAATAGACAGGGCCACTATTATTAGAGCTGAGACGTTAAAAAATATAATGCATGTATCTGTATCAAGATCGAAATGTGATATTACTATGAAACATGACCGTTTTTTGGTGGGGGGGTTAAATGTTCTAACCATTAAATATATCTTTATTTTATGAATATTCACTGTTTTGTGAATAAAAGCCTGAAAATGAAGAATTAATCTCTGGCTTTCAACATGAGATATTACTGGGAGGAAATGCTGAAAATAATTACGTTAGATCAATCAAAATGGTGTAAAGTGGCCAATTTCCACTAAAAGCATTATCTTAGCTAACTACTACCAAATCGATCTTCACTGTGCTAGATGTTAACCTACATACATGCTGCAGTTGAGACTGTTGCCATGCTGCCATATATAATTCGCTTACATTAAAAATCAGTGGCATGTCATTGAAGTAGAACTGGTTCTGCTCCTTGTTGAACTTCTGGAGCTGAGCGGCGTAGTCGTTCTTGCACTCATCTGCGACGTGTGCTCTCATATGAGCCTGCTGTTTCGCCTGCGCACATTCAACAAACAGGTGAATCAAATGCATCCGATTCCACCTCGACACTGTGTTCGAAATAGGCCTTGAAAATGGAAACGCCTCAAGGGATCAAATCAGGTCAACTGGACTTGGTTATGACGTTTAGCCTCTTATCCAATGCTGCTTTCCCATTAAATATAGCGTTTAAAGCAGGTTTTTTTAAACGCCGGTAAACCTGCTAACAATTGGCAGTTGACTCCTTTCCCACTGCTAGCAGACTTGGGACTGCATGACAGTTTTGTTTTGGTGACATCACATCGATAAACTTCAGTGTGCCAGAGCACAGCGAGATCAAAAATGGAAAAGGAGCATGAAAGCCATGGACACTTTTGTCCCTCTTTCAACCTATACAATTTCAGAGCAGATTGCATATTTGAACGTGGATGAGACAAAGGCAGCTGGAGTTTGTAATCAAGATGGCAAAGACACAGCAACGTTGTACCATCTTATAGCCGTAAAAACGAAACCAGTAAGGCTCATCCCACAGCTGCCGGCGTTTGTTTATTGCCGCGATTTACCGGCACGACGTGAGCACGTTACGCCAACGTCATCCCGTAAATTAGCGCATTCTCACTGGTGCCAATCGGCGTGGAGCCCATAAAAACCTGTGTCATTCGCAGTCATCTGATCGGTGTCTGAATGCCGATCACAGCCTTACCCACTGCCGACAGGACCCGATTGCTGGCCTGTTTAAACTGGGTTTTTCGGCCAGTGGGAAAGCAGCTCAAGTGGGCTTCGTCAGTTCATGCTGTTCCCAAGTCGGGAGCTGGCTAGTCTCACATAACCGAAGCCAGCTGCCCTGATTTAATTCCTTGAGATACCTATGATGTGGATGAATGAGAACATGCATAGCCAAAAAATGTTACTTTTTCAACATCAGCCTTTGTGGCGTTGATGTCTTGATCCGTCTTCTCTGCATACTGTGCCGCCCGCTCTGCTTCCCGCCATTCCCTCTCAAAGCGCTTTTTACTCTGGTATACAGAAAGGAAAGAGAGAAAAAAAAAGAGACCATGACCATTTTCCAAGCTATATAAGGCCATTTATTAACCAAGTTTGAATCATTTAAAACAAAGTGTTTTTCCCCTTCCGTCCAAAAGACGGATACATAAATAGACAAGTGTCATGTTATGGGACAGTTACACCAGATCTAAGATTGATGACACGAGTCTAAAATGGGAACTTTCTTCCCACTCGGTCTGTCTGTTTTTACTCCGGACAAATATAGCCACCTGACCAACCATGCTGGGTGTTCACTCTGAACTGTTTTTGGAAAAATAATGCGAGTTTATCGCCATAGAAAGTTAAGTCATTGTGTATTAAGCATGTCGGAAGCCTATTCAGGAATAAAAAAAGTACGGAAGAGGAGATCTTGTTCAGACTTTTCTACAATTCTACACTTACACTGTCCAGCTGCTTGTAGGTGCTCTCCAAACTCTGCTGGGCCTTCTTGGCCTCCATCAAATACTGCAGACATTCATAAAAATAGACAAGAGTGAGAGGAGGGGAGAGAGTCAGATGACACACGCACACACACACACGCACACACACAGCCATGTGCAGACGCAGGATGAACAACGACCTCTGAAAACTACACAACATAACAGACAAACAAATGCCCGTGTGTCAGTCTGAGACATGGCGTCCGCGGTGTCCTGCAATCCAAACGGGACACAGCCGAAACATTCCTCGCTGAAAAATGGCACAGAGCCGGTCGGACCGCGCAGTCCCCTCCTCGTTTAAATCTCCCTCCGCCGTCTGAGCAATACTACAAAAATCCCAGTGGCCCTCAGGCCGCTGTTCAGTGTGGTGCTGCGGGCGCATACCAGCGCACAAGTACAGTGCATACCTAACTTCTAGTGTTTTTGTTTATGGTCACCACATAAAAGTACTCGCAATGGGAACAGGCAAGACTCAAAACATGAAGTAAACAATGAAACTATATCAGCTGCAATTACCGTCTCGCTTTTGTTTGCTGCAACCAACCAGTCAAGGCACAGTTCATCAGTTTCAGTCTGTCTGCTTCAGACTTTGGTCCCATTCTATCCCGAAGTTTAAGGGTTTTGCTTTTTTCATAATTAGGACATGAGGTAGAAGTGATCTTTACTTTTCAACTTTTACCACCAAAGTCCAATCTGTTCTTTTTGTGCAGAACTTGTAAAACGGAGGTTCTCCAACTTAGTATTTAAAGGGTCCAAAATTGAACTCTATTCAGATTTGGCTCCATTCATCCACAGCAAATGAGACGCACTGTTTGCACTTTATGTAATCAGTTAACTGCTAAACTAGGTCATCAGCTAGCAACTCTGTTCCCCCAAAGTGTCGCTGGATAATAGACTTTTCTTGAATATCTCTAGCATCCAGTGTCTCTACTTTCCCTCAAATAGAATCTCAAATATCTCATTCCTGTCCACTCGTCCCCGAAAACTCAGTTTCTTGGCCCACTTTTTCTTTTCTTTGCACATTTGGATTGTGATGTCCTCACCACATTGGTGGCATCATGGACACTGAAGTTAAGCTCTCGTGTCCTCAGGGCAGAACATGAACGCCTTTTGGCCGTCAACTAACTTACTAATTTTTGAACCGGCACCTGGTAAATGACTCTAACTCTTGACATGTGTTGACTTAAAAGGCATCGATATAAAAAAAAAAAAGGGAAGCGATTATGTTTAAGGCTTATTCTTGGGACAGGATCGCAGTAACAATCTCAACAGACTATATTCTATAAAACTAATAATTTATGGATACGTTGTTTTTGTTTTGGGTTTTTTCAAAGCTCGACACGTACCCTTCATTACATTGCATTATTTCATTCCTAACATGAAGTGCAAGGTGGGTCCAGATTGATTTCCGTCATGTCAGGATCCGGACCAGAATCCAGATTTAAGAACCCCTGGTTTAGAAATTCCCTCTGGCACCATGTTATCTTTTTACATATTTGTGTGAAATTTTATTATGATATGTGCATGAATTTGTACATTACCTAGGATATTTTTTTTTTAGATCACAATGACCTTAACCTTTGACCACCAAAATATGACCAGGTCATCCTTGAGCCAAAGTGGACATCTGTGCAAAATTTGATCTCATTCACTTCAGATGTCTGTGCGATTATTGCACACACGAAACTGGGATAGACGCGAGGAAACGGTGACCATGAACTTTTGACCAAAAGCCCTCCAGCTGTTCCTGAAATATCATGCTCAAAGGAATGGAGCGAATATACACAGAGATGGAAGGACAGACGGGCAACCTGAGAACACAGTGGCATAACGAGCAAACAGGGAACAAAAATCCATCCCAAAATATAGTAGCTGACAAATGGTCCTGTGATAAGTCCTCTCTATATACAGTTGCAATGAGAAATATTCAGCTCCCCAAAGATTTTAAGGATTTATCAATCAAAGCTTTTTCACAGAGCAAGATTCTGCTTTGGATGACTTCTTTGTGAGCTGAGTGATACAATAAATCAACATAGAAAATGCATGATGTAGTATTTGTGTGTAACTGTATATTTTGTTAAGATAGCCATGTCACAATTATTCAACCCCCATAAAATATTGTTGTTTCTAAAGCTTTCTGACAGTTTTTATGGCCTAATGTATAAATAAAACATAATTAAGCCTTTGGGAACTCTTCAGTGATCTTTGATTTGCTTCAACTGTGATGCATACAGAGACCCAACCCATGAAGGTATTCAAGGTGAGCTGCAATCATGGGAAAGACAAAGGAGCTTCCACAAAAGCTGAGAGGAGATCATTTCATTATGCCTGAACATACAACATTCCAAGAGACACCATTGGGAGCATTATAAGGAAGTTTAAAACTTGTGGAACAGCTGCAAACCTGCCTGGCCATGGAAGAAAGCCCAAGGGCCCTAAGTAACCCAGTCAGGACAATTAAGGGAAACCCCCATGTGAAGACATCTACAGGATGACCTGGTGAAGGCTGATACAAGTGCTTCAGTGGCAACTATGAGGTGAGGTGTTCCAGACATGTCCCACCGGGAGGAGGCCTCGTGGCCGGCCCAGGACCAGGTGGAGGGATTATATCTCTCGCCTGGCCTGGGAACGCCTGGGGGTCCCTCCAGAGGAGCTGGTGGAAGTGGTTGAGGCAAGGGCAATCTCGGCTTCCCTCCTGAAGCTGCTACCCTCAAGACCCGGACAAGCGGCAGACGACGAGTACGAGTACAAAAAAACTTAAAGAAGGCAGTTGCAGCACAGAAGCCATCAAACATCACTGAGCTGGAGCCTTTTGCACATGAGGAATGGGCAAAGATTTGAAACGACAGGTGTAAGAAGCCTGTCAGCATTTACTGAAAGTGCTTGTTGAAGGTATAAAAATTACAGGATGCACCACAAAGTACTGAAGCTGGGGGTTGAACAATACTGCACATGCACATGTGTTAATTAGAGTTACATTTTTATTTGGACTTCAAAGTTAAGTCAACTTATGCTGTCAAAATAACTCAAATATGTATCATTAAATATTTTTGGTTGTTTGATGAGGTTTTTTTGTCATTTATTGTCATTATCTTTCATCCACATCACTATGATGTCTTTTTAAGATGAGGGGGTTGAATATTTCTGATGCAATTTTTTTTTTTTTTTTATTTATATCTATTTATAATATATCTATTTCATAGTATATGTGCCAGCTCACCGTCTTTCGCTCCTGCTTGAGTTCTTGCAGGTACTTGGTGAGATCGATGCAAATGTTCATCATCATGTTCTCGGCTATTAGCTCTCTCTGCCCAGCGTAGTCGTTCATCTCGTTCAGGATGTCCAAAAATGACTGGTAGCTGGAAAATCTTCAATTTCATTTGAGGATAGAAGAAAGGGCGGGGAGAGAGGAACAGTGATGAGGCCACTGATAAAAAAGACACTAAAGGCACATATCAGTCCCAGTCATGATTAGAAGACTTCCTTATTCATGCTCCCTTCAAGAGGCATTTAAATGGTCCCCACGGCAGCCTCATACTAGATCTAACCAAGTAGCAATAATTACAGTGTGAAACATGATATTAACTGAAAATCACTTCCTTTTTTACGTGTTGGTTGTCTGATTGAGGTATTTCAATTCCAGTTCACCTTCCTTTGCATCTAAATTTCCCGAAATGTATTTCCTTAAAAAGAAAGAGTTTCTTTAACACCCAAGCCTTCAGTGGCTCACCTGCAATCTGGCTCGTCTTTGCTGCTCCGCTTTAGATTATATTTCTTTGAGAGGTTCCTGTGGAAAGCAAAATCAAATGAATGTGCAGGCACAACTGTCAAATTTAAAAGAAAGGTTGTAACATTTTTTTTGTAAAACTACACTGTTTAATATAATAGGATTCATGGCAAAATACACTAAAATAGTGCCTCCCCCTGCTCTTCCTCCTTTCACTCTCCCTGTGACCACACGCCTGTGTGTCATGTGCCAGTCTGCTCCCACTTCCTCTCCTCTCCAGCAAAGCTCAGCACTTCAACAGATGTGGGCCTGCAGAGCAGGAGGCAGCTGGGAGAGGGAGCACCAGGGATAAGGCGAGGAGAGCGCCAGTGGACTGCAGCTGGAGAATGAGGCCAGTGTTCGAGACACAAGTTTGATTCTGTCACAGTCATAAGACCCTACAAGCATCTCATAAACAACCGTTTTGTCGTGCAAAAGCGCACGCGCGCACACACACACACACACACGCACACTTGAGGCGGCTCGTGCGGGATGGGAACGAGGCCTACCTCAGTTGTTTGGCATAGTTTTGCTCGATCTCCGTCCTCTCCTTCACAAATTTCACATACTTCTCCACCAGCTCCAGACCAGACTGCGTGTGCTTCTCAATGATGTCATATTGATCCTGGGGGGAAAAGAGCATGAGAGACAAATAAGGCAAAGATATTAGGTAAACACGCCGCTGGATGGATATGGATCATGTGCAAATGTCGAGGTAATAACTGTGATGTTCCTCTGGCTGAGTTTGAGGTCAGGAATGTTGAATGGAGTGTAATAAACCAAACACATCAAGCCCCCCAAACCCTTGCCCCCCCCGCTCCAGCCCCCACCTCCCGCATGTTAAGAGTCCAGGAATGCTCTCCACATGTGCTCAGAATTTTGCCGATGGTCTTTAAACTTCCTCTGGGCTTTAAATCATGGGGCGCCCGTGTTGCTCGAGAGAGAGAGACGACGCTCAAAAGACACAAGGTCATGACACGCACAAAAAAAAAAGGAGGTGCCATTTTCATACATATCCTGCTGCATTGTGTGGAGTGAAATGTTCAGGGTGGTAACTCAAGAGGAAATATGCCACGCTGCGAATTATATCAAATCAATTTACAGAGTCCTTTAATAGTAGATCTTTGACCTACTTCACGTTCAATGCCAGATTCAATTATGGCTGGCCCTGCGGAACTGAATTTGCTGATTTTTCCTTCTCCTGTTTGGTGAGAAGGAGGTGTTTCTCTTTCTCTTTTGTTCCTTTTTGGCAGAGCAATTTATGATACCGTCTCAGGCTCAGACAAGTCGGTTAAAGGGGAAAGATAAGACCTAAGCCAGGCTACTCTCACACTGCACTCTACGCTTGCTTTGCTGCTGACTTTTGTATTGGGGAGGGGGCAGTTTAAGGGGGGATGGGTTGGGCCAGTTTCTTTGCTATGCTTCCTGCCGAAAAGAGGCAAAGGCCCAAATAATTGAGACACCCTTTAGTCTAATTACAGAACACAGTTAAAAGGTTAACACAGCGGCCTGCAATTCGTCACCAAAACAGCGGCTGAAACACTGGTGGCTATATTCACCTCCAGGTTTCTCCCAGGGTCAGGGATTCATGATCAGACCTTGCATCAGGCTACAAAGGAAATAAAATAAAAATAAAATAAAAATAAACAAATTAAAAGTAAATCAAATTAAACTTTGAATTCTTAGTTATTCATTGTAGGAGTTTCAACATATTCACCTACATATTATATATGCACCTCCAGGTTTCTCCCAGGGTTCAGGATTCATAGGGTTACAAAAGGTAAGCGAGATGGGCCGCAAGTAAAATACAATAAAGTAAAATCAAAGGAAAGAAAAATGAAATCAAGTAAAATTAAATTTAACTTTTGCAGGAGGAGTTTACCATTATGAATGACTATGACAACAGGAACAGCAGGCTTTATGCTTCCTGCAGGTGGTTGGAATAGATAAGGCTATCATTTGCATGATATAGACAGTTTTGGGACTGCTAACCTGCCTGTGGAAGCCTGTGCGACAGACATTTGACTAGTACAGGCCAGAAATGGTTTGGAACGATGCTGTGGGTGTAGTCTCTGTGTTGGGCAGGAGGAGTGCCTAACCCGGCATGTTTCTTCTGATCCCGCTCCAAGCTTGTGCCCATGCTGGATCCCAATACGCCGTTTACACCGCTGCGCAAAACTTGCTTGTGTGCCACTGGCGGCAAAACATGTCAGGTAAAAACAGGCCAGTAAGTCGAAAGCCTCTTGGCTATCAAATACATCGGCGCTGACATTCCTTCAGTGGTCTTCGTCGGGTGCATCAGCTGGCCGACCTGATCAGGCCACGTACGCCCAACTCAATCACTCTCTGTGGGAGCGTCAGTCGGTGTCATGATGCCTTTCTTTGGAATAATTTGGTCACATCTATTATAGCCTTACGAGCGCCGCAGCGATAAACCCAGTCCAAGCATTTAGAAATATTCTCGGCATTCCATCTGTGAGTCATCCATCGTTTAATAAGAAAATAACATTTTTACTTGATTGTTTTCCTACTGCTGGATGTTCCACTGGCAAGCAGCATCTCAAAATGTGTTCCTGAGGCTTACGATAGATTGAAGGCATCTGACTGACTGAGACTTACTGAATGCACCCTCATTACATATCATGTTGGCATGTGAGTATATACTACAGATTTCATAAGATGCAGCCAGGCTACATGTTTACGCACCCGATACTAGCTGAACTAAACGAACAAATACAGGTTTATCAAAAATGAGACACTGACATGGGCAGCAGCTGATGCCATAGCAACAGAGATGGATCCTGGGTAACGTATACACCTCCTTAATCTGACAAGTCAGTATGTATACTATTGGCTTCTCTCGACATATCGGGTGTCACATGTTTCTTAATTTTAGCACAGCCTCGGATTGACTTGGCCCGCCAATTCATCAGTGTCAGAAAGTGGCACCTGTTGATCCCAAATTAATCATTTGCAACCAATCGACTCGAAATGCAAAAGTGCCACAGCTAGAAAAACACGTCAACCTCATTGTCTCGAATGGTCGTATAAAGACGTCAGAATCAGTTTGACATAAACAGTGTCTCATCAAGCACCAAACGCCGTCTTCACACTGGAGCCACTGTACCCTTTACGATCCCCACGGGCTGTTTGCGCCGAACAGATTGTCATGTTTGGAATATAAACTGTACATGTGACAAATGTCAGCTGATACGCTTTTAATATGAACAGCAAATTGCCTGTTTTGGTGACTCTGTGGCTGACATTCTGGCTGTTCTGCAATTGCCTCAGCCCTTCTTTAATGCGCCTGCAGACGTTCTAAGTCACTTTTAAGTTTTATACGCCATTCTGCAGAGAGACTTGCTGAAATGTCAGCCCTGAGAAGGGTTAACATGCTCAAATTTTGGAAGCCTATTTTTCCACATCAAAGTTTTTGGCTTTGGGGGTGAAACAACAGACTGATAGGTCTGCTTCAAGCTTCAGGGTTCTGCAAGACTGTGCTCCCACCTAAATCTAGCAAGCATCTTATTAAAAAAAAAAAAAAAAAAAAAAACTTCCAATACTTCCAGTTAAACCAGAGAGAAAACTGGCAACAAGCAAACACACATAATGCCTGCCTGACGAGTCACCCGGAGGCTCATCAACCTACGAGGCCTGCGTTGATGTTTCAGACCTGAGTCACTCAGTCCTCCAGAAAACTGGGGGCCCGGCCCAGCCTGGCCTGCCGCTCCGAGGTTCTGAGGATTGGTGGCACTCACTATCATAGCTAATACCTAGACACTCTCGTGCAGCGCAAACTTGTGCCTTAAAATAGCCACGGGATTAACCACGATCAGGAGGCAGATGCCATTGAGCTGCCTTGGCCCGGGGGGGGACGCCTCCATAGTCAAACATTAACAGTACCAATTATGCCTGCAGGGCTTCACCTAACCACAGAGGAAAGGGCTTATGGCCTACACAAATACTTGATTAACTGCAGAAGAAGATTGATTCAACACTGATTTGAGATTCTTTTTCACACTGATTAATGGCGCCGTCTCATCCAATCAAAGCCCCTCTCCATGCACTGAGCAGAGAGCAAACATATACGGAGTTGAAACCTCGGATTAATTCTGCGGTGGTGTGCATGTTTCTCTGACTCAATCAAAGTAGGCCAAAACTAATTAGGCTGTTGCACCAGCATGCAGGATAGAAAAACGGGACAGGGAACGAGGCCTAGGGGGAGACTGTGTAATGAGGTCACAACCTTCCAATCCTGGTCTTTGCTATGCTCCAATTTACATATTCTGGTTCTCTGAGAATTTGCATCAGTGAATGTTTGCAAATGTTTGTGCGCGTCCGTCACACGGTGCATTATCTGCGGCGGTCGTCAAGGTAATATCTCACACGGTGGGCTCGCTTCCGTGCGCGCTTGGACCGCGCTTAGCGTTTGCATGCGTCCCACGCGTCTCCAGTTTATTCCTGCAGCGCACATCCAGGAAGTGACTTACCTCCTCTGGCGTGACGTCTCTTGTCGTGAAACAAATGTGATGACCGTCGGCCTCGTTGCGACAAAGCCGTACAGTTATGGGTGTAATCGGTGGAACATAATGAGGAGAGCTTGAAGTCAGGGCGCTGCCTGTTGAATTTTTGCACCCACCGGGCACTAAACCTGGGAAGCTCGTTGTCAAGGCGAATGACAGCGTCTGACTTCATCTCTATGGGAGCAAGGTGTGCCAGACTGTCAACAAAGAAAGATCCCACTGGGCACAAATCTCTGCAGTGCAGCTTTGACACCTTTGCGTGTAAGTTAAATAGCATTCTGGGCTATTTTTTCCCCCCTCTAACGTCAACATTTACTATGTGGTATTTTTATGAAGATCCTAAGACACCCAGGTGATTCGATATTTGGAGTCTAGACATCTTGCTTTTTTTTATTATTATTTGCCTCAGGCGGACGCGGTGATCAACGCAAGCAATGGGGGGGGGGACCAGATGACTTATTTCCCTTATTACACAATCATAAATTCTGCACATGAGCGACTGTAAAATAAAACAAGAAAAAAAAATCTGAATATCCCACCGACGTGCACACGTGGATCGAGGCTTTCGGGAGCCGCCTTTCCAAAAGAGCAACAAGTACTCCGGCGGCTCCTCGGTCATATTTTGTTTTTTTAAGAAAAGTTGTGTTTTGTTTTGCTTTTTGGGGGTTTTTTTTCTGGTTGAGGGACCCTGAACGCACCGCGCCATGCAAACAAACGGCAGCCACCGCGGCGGCTCGCTCGCGCGCTGCTAGCTTGACTGAGTCAGCAAACATTTCCGAAACTTGGGCGCCGCGTCCGACGCGACTGTTACCGCGGCGAAGCAGGCGAAGGACTCACCCAAAGCTCCGTGCCCCAGTCCATGTTGAGTTCGCTGGGCGAGCTGCCCGACTCACTCCGCCCGCTCTCTCCCCCCCCTCCCGCCCCCGAATACAAAGAAC
>CAAKHG010024690.1:5141-40512 GCA_901007715.1 Dactylopterus volitans
AAACACACACACACTCACACTCACGCACTCACACACACACACACACACACACACACACACACACACACTGGTGAGGGATGCTGCCATGCAATGTGCAAAGCTGCTGTTCAGGAGCAATTAGAGATATGGGTCTTGCTGAAAGACATTTCAGTTCTGTCTCTGGAGAAGCCTGTGATCAAAGCAGTAACCCTCTGATTACCAGCCAGCCATGGGAGCCTCGCCACCCCCAGTAAGAGTCATTGCATTTCATTTAGGAGTTTCAAATTACCATTTCAGATAAACACAACAACTGCTGGTAAAATTTCCCCCCGAATATAAAATTGCTAGTAAAACACAAGACTTGATTTAGATATATCACCATGGATAAAAACAAAACAACAAAAAACGACAAACTGAGTTTGGGGCTAAAAATGGTCTTCAAATCTAACAAAATGTTCTGGCTTCAAAGTGAGTCAACAAATACTGACAATGATGCTGACAATTTACGGAACCTGGCTGGGACTGCAGCTTCTCTTTTTAGAGCGATGTTTCGGGTGAGACAGATTCATGGAGGTCTTTTTTTACCACTACAGGACAAAAAAAGGAAAAAAACACAAAAAAAAAGACCACTGAGCATGAAGCCTGAGGACTTGGCAGAGCTGGCAGCAAAACGTAAACAAACAGCAGCGTAAACCAAGGATGGAACAGCTAATGACATTAAAACTCAACCATTGACGAGTGAAGGTGGTCTTGCGCGGACATAAGAGCAAAAATTTGTCTTCCTCCTCCTTTGTAAACGCTGAGGCCAGACAGTGTCCAGCAATTGGAAAATCATGGAAATTTCAAAGTAGATGTTAGTGACATGTACTTCAATACAAGGTTTTCATAACACCGGGGCAAATATTTTGCGGCCCAAATATGTGCAGACCGAGATGGCATCTAAACATTCCTGAGCATTCCTGCTCTGGCATGAGCCTCTTCTATTTTGGAATATGTTTTCTCATTTTTTTTCTCCAAGTGATATTAAAAAAAAAAAAAACTGCATGGACTGGTGCTGAGCCAAGCAGATTTTCCGTGCTGATATTTGAAGAAACCGGCCTCTCGCTCCTCTGACCGCATTCGGCTGGTGAATAGTGCTGTTCCAAGCATTAAAATGTGAACTGCTCAACAGAACTCAGCACTTTTTTTAGAGCCAAATTAAATGTTGTTTATCTGAGCTGAGCTGGAATGGAGGAAACAATCTTGGAGGGGGAAAAAAAAAAAAGTCCCAAAATCTCAGTTCATAAAAACAAAGAACATGTCCACCATAAATGCATAATAATGCATTTATGTTGGCATCTCTAATTTGGATTAAATGACAATTCTAAAAGGTGGAAAGGCAACGATGAACTTACCAAACCTCAGTTTAAATTTTTGAGTCTGCTCTGCGAGGGTGACCGAAACTAACCTGGGTGAGGAGCAAGAATGCATTGTCTGCTCTGAGGTGTTTGGTGAGGAACTCCACGCAGTGACCCTCCAGAGCAGGGACGGCGTACTTCTTCGCCGTATAAAGAGTCGTCATCACAGTCTCTGGACCGATGTGGACCTCGTCCGAATAAAGGAACCTGCGCAGAGGAAAGGGCCAAAAAGAATCTTAACAAGATGATTATGAATGTCTGCAGTTTCCCCCGAGACCCGCACGCTTGTGGCTACAACAGCTACACGACACCAGCAGGCGGAAAGAGATGAACACCTCAGCAATATTGTTCACTCAGAGTCAAAACAGCGCGTCTCAACTTCCTCCCGCTGTACAAAAATGAAGTCACGCAATCAGGCATGAACGCCGCCATCTTGCACTGGTGATAGCCAGGGGAGCCGGAACCTGCACAGCAGTTATCAGGTGACAGAGCCACAGTGTCGGCGTCTCAGCCGATTCTCTAGCGAGCAGTCGGTGCACTGGGAACAATCCCGTTTCTGGAAAAGCGTTAAATCACCTCTGGACGTCTGCCGGATGCCGTTTCATCTTTGAGAAAAACCTTCTGTGACCAACAGCTGGTTAACAGCGTATCTGCATCCGAGGGACATGGGACCACCTTCCCTGCTGTGCAGTGTGCCGCTTTCGACGAATGCTTCTAAATCAGAGGTTTATGTAACACATTAGAATCATGGTGTAGGCCTCTGTCGGGGCAAGCATTTCAGCATGTCATACCAGAAGAAGCACAGGTGTCATGCGACCTAATGCACGGTCGCCATTTTTGTCGTGAAACGGTCGAGAAAACGCAGGTGCCGTTAATCACACCGAGGCGTTGGACCGAATAGAGAAGAAAGCTTTACTGTCGTCACTTGACACGACTGTTCCGCCTTTATCAAAAGTCAAAATGGCTGTAGCGGATGAGATTTATTAATAACATGACGACAGGAATTTAAATGTGCTCGTTTCACGGCGAGCCGCTGCGTATGTTTTTAGTGTTATCACACCTGTGTTTTTCTCACTACTGCATGACAGGTAAAACCATTTGTATTAAACGTGCATAATAAGGGTTTAAAGATCCATCAGTCCGGACTGATACATTGATCCAATGAACAACAATAGCATATCATTCAAGCTGAAAACATCAGTCTCCAGTATATCGTGTCCTTTAACAAGCCATTGTTTTGAAATTCCCATGATAAACAACAGTTTTTCGTTCAATGTCATGTCGTTTCAGACTTTCTGATATTTCAAAATATCATACCGTTGCACAAATAACGAATATTATATGGAACTCGTGACACTTGTGACTTGCTCCAACGACAAACACCGCTGCTACAACCACTTCTGCACCTGTATTCGCACCTTTTATAAGACAAAGCACCTATACATTATGTTCCGCTATCGGCCGATAATATGCGCGTACACATCGGCCGATTGGACTCGATTAATCCCGCCGGTTTAACGGGAACTACTCCTGAAAACAATGCAGTCGATCCAGTCTGAAAAAACAAACAAAAAAAACAAAAACAAAAACAGGCACCGGCGCTACCTGAGCAGGGCGAGGAAGGCTGACGGCTCCACGTCCGGCAGCTCTATTTCGGCCGAGGTCGTCGCCATCCCCCCGTTGAACATGGCATCGAACACCGCGCTGCCGGCGGCCAGGACGAACTTGTGGGCCGGTATCCGCTGGGCCTGTCTGCCCTTCCCCACGATGAACCTGACGTCGCTGAGCAGCTCGTTGTTGAAGAGGAACGCGAAGCGCTCCTTCAGGGAGCTCTTGGTCGCCTGCCAGTTGTACATGGGCTCCCGGTGTAGACCGACGACCGGCGAGGAGGCGGACGGCACTGAGACGGAGGCTGGAACACCGGGAAGCGACGCTGCTGCTGCTGCTGCTGCTCCAGGCTGAGTGGAATTGGATGCTGCCTCCTGGCCGTCATGGTTTGACGCCAAAACGCCGCCGCCGCCGCCGCCGCTATTGCTCCCGGTCGCCATAACAAGTGCGCTGTCGCTTCCTTCTTTCTACACGGAGCCGCTCATAACCCAGGTACCGAACACCGAACGCGCCGCGTACGTTGCTCTTTAATTACGTGTTAGCCATCGTTATCTGATATCGAGCTACCCGCTAGCTCGGCAGAGCGTCGGTTGCGTCTGTCCAGATATGACGTAGTGCGACACTTCCTGCAAAGAGAGGCTCATCTTCTTCTTCTTCTGCGAATTTATTAGTGGCTCACACGCTGTGATTGGGTGCGTGCCGCCACCCGCTGTGCACCCCCGGAACTTTTCCCCTATTAGATTCCCTCGTCACAGTTCAATTTGTCCTGTGGTTTTGGTGACTGGGATAAAACGAGGTCTTCTTGACATGCAAATATATATTCAGTAGTCTTTTGATTGATATAGCAATATTTAATACAATAATCCTACAACAACAGAGTATTGTATCCTTAGTGTACCACTTTAAGAAAGAGATGTGGAAATGTCCAAGAGCTGGCAAACAAATAAAATACAAATGATAAAACATAAATCTCAAAGGAAAATAAAGCAAACTTCAAACTATTTCATTTTAGGGTAAATTACAACTGTATGTTTCTTAAAACTCATTCACAGACTTTGCAGTCTCTGCATAACGGTCACTGTGTCCAATCCCAGTGCTGCCACCCACTTTGTATTTTTCATAGACAAGTTATGGCAAACTTTAGCGCTTCTGTGACGTTTTTCTCTAACGAATGTCTGTTTAAATAAACCAGCAAATTAACCATCACAATTATACATTTTTTTGACCAGCATTAAGACTATTCACTCAGAAACTGCAGTTGCAGCAGTTGACAAGATAGTGACGTGAGAGCACGAATCATTGTGACGTGTGAGGGGGAGAGCGACAGACAGAAAGAGAGAGAGAGAGACAGAGAGAGAGAGAGAAGGTGGGGGGAGAGAGAAAGACTTGGAAATCGGGAGCAAGGTGTTACGTTCTCCGCACCATATTGAAAAAAAAAATGAACCGCAAGTTTCTCACGGACTGTTTTGGGGCTAAATGACGAGCCTTTATTTCGGATTCTTAAATTTTTCGGTCGAGAAGAAAGTGGCACCGGCCCGGTGAGCGATGAGCGCGTCTGCGGGCACCGGAGTGTTCACGCTCTCCCTGACGTCCATCCCTGTCTGCTACTTGCTCAACTCTCTCCTCCACAACACCAGGTGGGTGAAAAACCTACCCGGCAGAAGAGAGAAGCGCACAGGCAACGTCTGTATTTGAAAAAACAAAACAAAAAACAAAAAACAAGTAAATAAAAGTTTTTGTCCAAGTTTTGACAGTTGACTTCTACACTGCGGTTTAGTGCTGAGGCTGTCTTCTTCGCTGGCTGCGCCACAGTCCTCATCCTGGCCGTTTCAGTGCGTTTGATGCTCAAGAAGAAGGCTCCAGCAGATCCTCTTTTCTATGGTATGGATTTGTTAAAATGTCTGTGTTTTGGTTGCAGTCTGGGTTCCCCTTGAGCGAGCTTGGAATCCTGGAATCTATAACCCCCCCCCCTCTTTCCCAGTCATTGGATGTTTGGGTGGTGTCACCTTTGACAGCAGGTTTGCATGTGTGTCAGTGTGAAATGAAGCGGTTCGTCTGTGCAGTGTTTGCAGTCCACGCGTCCCTCAGCGTGGTGAACCTCATCATCGGCCTGGAGCAGGACAACATCATCGATGGATTTGTGACGTTCTACCTCAGAGAGGCAAGTGTGCTGTGTGTTTATGTGTGTGTGTGTGTGTGTGTGCGTGCTCCTCCACGCACCTTCCTCCACACTCCCACTCATGGTGTGTGTGTGTGTGTCTCCTGTGCTGCAGGCAGATCCGCACATCAACACAGCGCATGGCCACATGATCTCCTACTGGGACGGCTGCGTGCACTATCTCATGTACCTGCTCATGATTGCTGCGATCACTTGGGGGTAAAGCGCCTCCATGGCTGTCCACGTGGCTTTTTAACACAGTAAAAGAGACTGCGTGTTCTATCGGCCTGGGCAAATGAAATGAAAAAAATTATCTGTGGAAAATCCATATTGCGTCATGCTCTCACAGTGGCAGTGTCGTGTTGTGTTTGCACATGCAGGGACAGTTACAGAGCCATCGGACTCTACTGGCTGGGCTCTTTTCTCATGCGTGCCATAATCTACATTCTTGGGAACGCTGTGGGTGAGTACACTAAAAATAATAGCATGCATTTAGATGGCTAGTGTAGGGTAGCCAATGTTACCTCTTGACACACATGCACGCGCGCACGCACACACACACAGTCGCACAAATACATTTCCCCAGGCAATACAATGAAAAAAATGATGCCTGGTTTATAGTAAAAAGTCAGGTCAGTTTTTTTTGTGTGGCCCCAAAATCACAAGTCACATTTCCTCAGTGGGCTTTATGGTGTGTACAGAGCGACACAACCACCCCCCCACCCCCATTCCCCCTGTACTGTGATGTATGGAGCTCGCAATCATAGTATTTACAATAACAACGAAAGAATTACTGATAAAGATAACACATAACAAGAGGGCTGAAGACAGCAACCGCTCGAGGTGTCAGCGTGCGGTAGTTGCACCATACCACCCCCCCCCCACCCCCCCATAGCTGTGGCGACACCTGGAAGACGGCAGGCCACACAAATTATGCAATACACGCATGTGGATTGTGACACACATATATATACAGATGAGTGATGATCCGTAGTCCTGAAGTCCAGATCCAGCATCTGAATGAGGCAAAGACCAGAGGGAGAAGGTCCTCTGTAGCTGATGGTCCGACAGAGAAGAACCCTAATAAACAGAGAGAGGGAGGAGAGGCCTAGATAATAGAGATAGACAGAAGTATAGCATGCAGTTTTGAGAGAATTAGAAACATAAAATAATATGGGAAAAAAATGCAGGCGATGTTTAGAGAGTAGTGTGTTAAATTCTCATCGGCAGGACAAAGCTGAACCATAAGAGCTGGTGCTGAAATATTCTTTGAGACTGAAACCGGCCCACCAGGCTAATTAGCGGATATATACTGTAGAGCTAATCAAACTTAAGGGTGAATAAATGCGTTTTTAACATAGATTTAAAGATGTCAGTTGAGCCTGGTTGTCTGTCTTCTGGGCGGTTATTCCAAAAGGCAGGGGGGCCCGGCGGGGAAAAGTCCCGGCACTCATCAGGCTTCTTTTTAACTCTGGGAACAAACAGGAGCCCAGTGTCATCAGAGATTAACGCGATTCAGCTTTTGACACGCCGGCTTGTTTCGTTTCCCCATGATGGCTTCACTCTCTTAATCTGTCTCTTCCAAGGAAAATATGGCACTGAGCTCGGCCCCCTCTTCCTCCTCCACATGCTGTTTATCTCGGTGTCTGTCTGGGCTTGTTTCCGCATCTTCCGCCAGCCCTCCACGCTCGACGCGAAGTCGACAGTAAGTCAGATTCCTGCGCGTAGCTGCTCAAATAAGGCAAAGTGTACACAGATGGTTCGCTGTAGCCATTTTTCTACTATTAGTATTTTTAGAACTGGCCTTGGTTATTAGGCATTGAAGCAGTATTCTGATCAACAGATCCCACATGCAGCACAAAACATCCAGTTTTTTTATATTAACATTAAGATGGAACCCATTTCTGTCATCCACCTTTGTAACTGCAAGGGCCAAAGTCAGTTCTTGTATGGCTGTAGATGCACTATATACTCAGAACAGCCAAAAATAAAATAAAAAAATGCAAGTTAAGCATCGTGTGTGTCGTGTTGGTCAGACCTGTTAAAATTACCTACAAATGTTTGACCCGTGTCCAGCAGTAAAGTCTGAACCTCTTGATCTCGGTCCGTCAGGGCGTCCAGGAGGCTCAGAGGAGCAGCATGTTCCAAAGACCTTTGGACTTCCTCTTCATCGTCTACCTCATCCCAGCTCTGGCTTTCTGCATCTTCAGAGGCCTGGTGAGAAGCGCTGAGATGATTGATAATCAAAGAAAAATCTCCACGTTCCATTCAGTTTTTGTTTGCACAGAGCCAAACCATAACAGAAAATATCTTGGGGCGTTTTTTATATGTAGCAGGTCCAGACAACACGCCTCATACTTTACAGTGAGGCCCAATAAGTTCCCCCACGGGCGAGCACTTGGTGACAGTGGCAGGTTAAAACTCCCTTTAACTGAAGAAACCTCAAGCAGAATCGAAGCGGACGGTGCTTCAGTTGGTTGGCTTGAGAAAGGTAGGGAGACATAGCGTAGAGTATGGAAAAAAGCAGGGAAAGATTACAACTGCAGATGAAACTAATAATGATAATAATCATAATAACAATGATAATAATAAAAAAAGAGTACATATCTGAGATGACCTTACGACAGTGATAGGAGAAGTCCAGAGGGAAGAATTCACCAACTACGAGAGAGAGGAGATGCAAGGTCAGAAACACACGTTCAAGAGTGTGAGTGAGTCGAGAGAAGAGCTCGGTGCATCATGGGACATTAACCGGCAGACGAGGCCCACAGCTTTGTAGCCAGCTGACTACAGCTGTAAGAGGGTGTTCTAAATGTTCTAAAAAAACTGCACACAGTTCCACGTAAGAGGAGCCTGATAGCTGAAAGCCCGGCTGTTTATTCTACTTTTGGACCCAAACGTAGACCTGTACTCTGGGAGCGCAGCGTTCTAGTGATAAGGAACTGTGAGATCTGCGAGATAAGATGGTGCCTGACTTGTTAGGAGCTTTGTAGGTGAGGGGAAGGGTAAACAATTCTCGCAAAACTTATCTCCGACAAAAACAAAGCACCCCTGCCGCAGCATGGGCATGTAGCGTACGCAGGCAAAAGAGGTCCGCTGTCCATGCAAAGTTTCTGCGTGTCCAAAGGTTTAGTTATCCAAAACAAAAAACAAAAAACAAGCAAGTAAACAAAGCACAAAGAAATCCCTGAATGCCTCTCCTGCTCTGATAAAAAAAAAAAAAATGCCCACCCAGGTGCATTCAGGTCCTCTACCTGCTTCCTACGTATCACCTATGGCGCCCCAAAATGAAATGCAATACCACACAAATGCTAAACAAGAAAACAGCTAAACTAAACAAATAATCGGCAGAGTAAAATACTAGCAAAACCTAAATCATCATGAAGTCTAATATCTAGGATTTTCAAATAACATTAAGCATGAGCAAAACAGCCAAACGCCAACAACAAATGTGACCTCTCGATTGAGCTCCATTAAGCAAAGGCACAGCTGCCCTCTGAGCCAGCTGAAGAGCTTTAAGAAACTTTTAGGTGCGACCTGACAGTGACAAACTGCAATACTGTTGCAAAAATTGTTGCGCGTCTTTCCAAGACAGGATGTTGTGGCAATGTCTCGTTCTGATGGGGCGGCGGGGGGGCGCTCAGTTGTTTTTTTTTTGTTTTTTTTTTAACCTGGCAATTGAAAGACATATCCTGATCAACGACAACGCCGCTGCGCCACTGGAGGCGAATGCTTGTGTCGAGAAGCGTGTGGACCACTCATGTGGCGTGCCTCTCTACTTCAAACAGTTTGTGTTCTAGGTGGTCCTGGACTGTTCCGGCCGGTGGTGCCAGGCCTACGTGCAACGATACGAGCCTTACCTGAGAGACCCCTCGGCCTACCCGAAAGTGCAGGTCAGTTTGCCGCCGCTGAGGACGTGAGCGCCGCATCTGAGCTCTGACAGCGCCGCTGCATCCCGTTTGCCAGATGCTGGTGAGCATGCTGTACTCCGGCCCGTACTACGTCATCACCCTCTACGGCCTGTTGGTGCCAGGGTGTGAGTGGATGCCCGACCTGACTCTTGTACACTCAGGGGCGCTGGCACAGGTAGGTACTGTGATAGCGATACGGAGACAGACATAGTCAAAGGATGCATTTTGAATGTATAGATTGAGTGTAAAATGGTAAAATAGAAAAAAAAAACCCTGTAGATATCTTAAATTCGGCTATACAGACATGAAAAGGGTGATTGTCTTTACATGCTTCAGTCATATACCGGCGGTGACTGGAGTTTGGGTTTCTTGGTTCCGTTTAATCACATCCTGGTTTTAAGGAGCCCATCAGATTTGTCTGATGGAGCAGTTTGACTGAAAGTGCACACCTTTAAAGTAGATGTGCTGCAGTCTCCCCACAAACGTCCAACACTTGCAGAGAAGTTCATGAAGTTAAATAAAGAGCCTCCGTTTAAAAAAAAAAAAAAAAAAAAGGAGAAAGGATCCCGGATTTGCCTCACTGAGAGCGTAACCATCTCATCTATCTAAAAGAATGCCTAAAGATGCAGATTCCAGGCAGTTTGGGTTTTTTAAAATTATAATTTAATAGTCCCACATAGGGAAATTAGTGTCTGACCCATCCATCAGTGCACACACGCCACACACACACAGCAGGAGTTGGCTGCCATCATTACGGCGCTGGGATCGGGTGCCTTGCTCACTTCTGCTCACTGTGTGGGAGAAGCACTGTCCTTCACTTTCCCGCCCACTCAAGTTTTTTAGGGTGAAAGGTCGTAACCGAGATTTTGAACACTGGAGCCAAGAGTTCAGAATGCGACCCAATACCCCACGGAACTCCAAAGTTCTAGATGCCAGTGCTGGTTTGTAATAGTTCTCGCTAATCAATCGATCTCTAACCTAAACCTTTGGTTTTCTGATGACATATTTTAAATGTTATAACTGCTGAGGCATTGGATTCCTGAGTGAACGATGCCGGTGCCAAGTGTTTATCGTCTAGTTTAGATTATTGCAGCTCTCAGTTGCCTCACTTTCTCCTTTGGTTGCAGATGAATAAATGTTTAGGATTCTCTGTAGCTTCAGGATAGGGTTGGAACTCTAAACCACTGTGCAATAATTCTCTGTATGCATAACTAGTTAAAATCTGTAAGAATATCACCTACCTCATGTACAGTATTCCTGCTATTTATACATAATTTCACTTCTTATAATTCAACTTGCACTGTACCAAAGACCTCATAATCCTATTTGCAGTATTCCACCCTGCCTCTAGTTTTTTTAGTCTATTTTTTTTCCCAATATTTCATGGTAAACCCTTGAACGGTGCGAGAGAAGTTAAGACCGGAGCCAAATTCCTTGCTTGAGTGCACAAGCTTGGCCAGTAAAGCTGATTCTGATATTCTTCAGAAACGTCAAACCGGGAACGCTCTGCAGTCGGAAACCGCTCGCATCTAAAAGCGGGAACTATTAAAGGAGTGGTGGGAGCAGCTAATGTTGCAATCACCTCCCAACAGCACAAAGCAGCTATTGTGTTGGCGCGGCAGGCTGACGCGTCACTCACCGGCGGGACAAGGGCAGACACTGACATCAGCCCGGCGGGAATGGCGGTATTGGTGGTATTCACTTAAATGTCAGCTGTCGGGCCGCAAATAGGACAGTCGGTGCTTTGGCAGCTGATGTTGTGATGAGACCTGTTGTGTGTGTTTTTTTTCCGTGACTTTCTGAGAAAAGCTCAGGAGACTCTTTTAAGGTTAGAAAATATTGACGAATTTGAACACTGAAGGATACTGAAGATATACCGATTAAGTATATGACGACTGCATGTTCACCATAGATTATAATGCAAAAGCCCTGCAATGAATTCACCCTTCAGGAGGAGTTTTATGTTGAATTTTTATTGAATCTCTTTGTTGACATATTTTAATGGTTGTTCTTAGGACTTCAGTTTGTGATGCTGTTGAACTGCACTGGGTGACACTGAGAGGTGTCACTAAACTTTTGTCATCCTGAAGTACATGAGTGGGATGACCAAAATATTAGGGACGCCTCTCAGCATAACCCGGAGGCGTTACCTCGTCCTGAAGGGAGAATTTATTGCAGGGCTGTCACATTATATTCTATTTTAAACATGGTCATAATGTTGCGCTTGATTGTTGCGCATGATCTTGCATATTTTTATCATCAAGTTGCCACACCGGAAGCACAAAGCACCTCCAAAAATCATATTGGCATATTGTGAAAGCGGCACATCGTTTTCCTACTGTTCTTCACTTCCCAGGCCCAGTTCTCCCATATCGGTGCGTCCCTACACACTCGGACTCCGTTCTCCTACAGAGTTCCTGCCGACAGTCAACCTGTCTTCCTGCTGCTCAATGTGCTGTACGCTCTGGTGCCTCAGGCCCTGTGCTATCGCTGCTCCACCAGGCCCGCCTTCTTTCTCAGGCCCATGTTGGACAAGAAGAGTGAATGACAGTGATAAGAGTGGCCTAATAACAGGCTGGCATATTTGCAGAATACCACTTTCTGTTTGTGGCTGCTGTTAACGAGCTTCCTTTTGTAACGGCAAAGTATATATATATATATATTTTTTTTGAAAAAAAACGTGTATTGAAATTTGTGCTACAGGTGCAGGATAATAGTAGCCTGACCCTTCTCTTCATTTTTGAGTCGTCATTTAATGGTTCGCTTTATGAGGTGTCGTAAGAATTGTAAATAAAACCCAAATATGTGTAGATTGCAGTATTCAAACACATTAATACAGATCCCAAACTCATTTTCCGTCCTGTGACTGACATTATTTGAAATGTTGCAGCACTAATTCCAAAATAAAAGGGTGTGTTTTTGTGTGCAAAGCAACAGCAAGTCCAGGGAGGAGCACACTGTGACTATGAATACAGAAACTGCAGTGAAGTACTTTTTTCAAACCAGTGGAAAATGCTTACTGTACTTCTGTTCTTGGCAATGATAAATATGATTTTGAAAGTGGTTTCAGTTTTTTTTCTCATTTCTTGTTGAAAAAATGTTTTGTGCAGAGGCGTTTTGGCAGTGTGCTGGCAGATAAGGGAATCTTTCAAATATTGCACATATGATTGCTTCATACAGTATTCACACACATGTAAATAATTTAGGATCTCCTGTGTGATCCATTAAACCTAATGTACGAGCACCCTATAAAGACATACGTTTTACTGAGAATAACTGGTAGCTCCAATGTTTTTTACCTCTTGTATCAGTATAAATACATGTGAAATGCTTTAGACTGTAAAACAAGCAAACCTTAATATTATACGCACACTTTATCTTCCTGTGACAAACAATAAACAAAAAAACAGGGGAAGAAGAACATAAGGTGGTAAAAAGAAGAAGCGTATGAACAGGAGTAACGTTAGAGGGCAGCATTACGCTTCGCAGCATGCAGCCTGCCGGAAATGCATCCGAAGAAGAACGTTAGCCCCCCCCCTGGCTAGCCAACTAGCTAGCTATCGTTAGCTGTGATGGCAGCTTCCACTCAGCCCCTGATCTCAGCTCCACTATTAAGGTGCGTGTTTCTCTGTGAATCATTTTGAATTACAGAATTACTTATAAGGAACTGAACCGTAACAATAAATTAAGTAACTTTGCAATTGAAATTTCCCTGGTGCATTTCAGCGCTGTAATGTCAAACCCTGAAGCGGCTAGCTAGCTAGCTTAATATAAACACTGTTGATGAGGCTTCCTATAGTCTGCGAGGCTGTTATTTTTTGTTATTTATTTATTCTCAGGGTAATATGTCTAAGTTGCACATACAAAGCAATTCAATTGCTGTGCTACAACCGAATCTGCAGCCGCAGACATTGCGATAACGGTACAATCCTGAAATAACATCTCTTGTACAAGTATCAGCAATTCCACTCGATAATGTAGCTATTTTTTTATTACTTGCGTTATTACTTTAGCGTTTTTGCAATTTTTTATGAAAGCAATAGTGATCTGGGGACTAAACGAGTTTCTTCATATTTTGTATTTGAATTTAGTGTAATCTACGAGAGATGCCAGTTATTATTTTCTCCGAGGAAACGTAGAATGAATTGTTGTAGGATTCCTGAATAAAACATTCATATTTCAAACTTTACATCGCCAGAATGTTTTTTTTTATCTAGTGTAATTTTTCCAGGTCCTTTTCACAGTATTTTACATCTCAGTTGTGCAATAGCAGTGGAAGCACATGCAGCTTAAGAATACTGTTGATTGATTGATTCTTTAATGACCAGACAGCCAGGCTGGTTGAATTTATTTTCAGTAAAGCTCCTTGGTACAGCTTCAAATATTGAACACTGATATAACACTTATTGCTATTTTTCCAGTGATAATTTCAGTGTCACAGTTCATGACTCATCCATGTACGTAAAATTGTCTGCTGAATACACTAACCTGAGCTAATCGTGACTTCAAATGTCTTTTTCACCTCAGTCAAAAGCAACGCAGGGCTGCCTTGAGGAAAGAAAGACGAAAGAGGAAACGACAAGCTTTAGCTCAAGCCAGAGAAAATGGTATGGAGAGAGCTGCCATGCTGGTTTCCTGTCAAAAGTCATGTCTCACTGTTTCTGCTGCTGCAGTTGTGCCATTAGCGAGATATTTACAACATTTGGTCTGGCATAGGTTTAAAAAATGGAGCAACTCATATACCCGAGGAAGAAGAAGAAGAAGAAGAAGAAGAAGAAGAACCTGATGAAGATGATGATAATGCTTCAGAGGAAAAGTATGATTCAAATACATTATTCCAGTGTCTCGCCCTACAGGAACAGATGACACAGAAACCTTGACGCCACAGTTTTATAGAACTGTGTCAGGATCTGATTCATGCCTCGCTTGTTTTCCCAGGCGGCGGCTGCATGAAGAGTGGCTGGAACGAGAGAGGCTGGCGCAGGAGGAGTTCAGGCTGAGGTTTGAGAGGGAAGAGGCTGCGAGGAAAAGACAAGAGGATGAGGAGGTAATCGGGTGTTTTCTTTGATCACATGGTTGTGAGCATTTAGACTGATAAATGTTTCTACTGTTTTAACATATTTTACAGCTTGTTGATATGGGGGCTCGCAGACACTTTGTATAAATCCACATTGTCCACCTATTAGCAGGTGTCATATCAGAGCACAACAATGCTTGATTTTGTTTCAAAGCTTTAATTCTCATGAAAAGATTGGGTTGTTCTGTTCACAACTTTTGAAATGTTGCTATGCACATTTGCACTGCAGTTTATTTTGCATCAATCCCACGCATCATCTTGTTTGCCGTATACATTAATTTGCACATCACATATGTTGTCTTTATTAGGATAAAGGGTCCCAACAATGCAAACAAGAAACAACAATCATTAATCCTACAGACATACTACAACCAAGATAGCGCATGTCAACGCTAACATCAGAAAGATGAATACACACAACCACTCGGTGGCCACAAATAGGGCATAAGCAAATAAACAGATGCTTGCCTACCAAAACTATAATATAGAAAAAGGAATACAGTATCTTAGATATTATTTATCTATGTGTATTAATCCATGGCTGAAAATAGTCCCCACAAATGCATTTTCTCCTATTTCGATGACATTTCCTACAAACTACAGTCCCCAGCTTTTATTGGAAATTATTAGATTTTATTTTTTTTTTTAACAGTCCAGCCATATCAAGTAGTGTGCAGCAGGGTGTGTTGGAATGTGCATGCAATCCAAGAACAACAAGAGAATCATCACCACTGATCCGACTGAAAGGGGAGATTTAGACCCAAAGCCTAATTGAACTTGGAAGAAATAACTCTGTGATAACATTTCCACACATTCTAAAGTAAAAATCTATTGCTCTGTTAACCAGTTATACTTTTTAGCATCCACTAACATCAGACTCAGTTAGCCCCCAATATCAGCTGAGAGTGAAAATGTACCACTTAGTAAAAACGAACTTGACCATCGATTTTGAATGCAGTGTTTGCGTAACTGACTTAATGTCATGTTGTCTGTCTGCAGCGGATGATAAAAGAGGAGTGGGAGGCCCAGCAGAGGAAAGAACAAGGAGAAAAAGAGCAGAGGCAGCGGGAGACACGAGACAGAGAGGTGAAACGGGCCCTGGGAGGATAAATCAAGACCGAGAAATATATCCACTTTTTATGCTGTTCATTTAAAAGCGAAAAAAATTGAGATGATCATACAGTTAAACCACATCTGATGATGAGTAACTTTGCACCAGCTGTGTGTTTCCTTTGAGAAATGTGTTCTTGATATATCCCAGGTTGTTTTTAAATGTTTCCTTAACTGAGTGGCACAAGCAGTCATCCTGCTCCTTAACTATGACACACACAGGAAGAAATCCTTACCTGCACCATCAGATCTCAAAACACGGATGTATCTTTTACTTTGTGTGAAAACGCTCTGTGACGTTGTCCTCCAAAAGCTCAGGAAGCTAAACAAGATCCTCCAAAGAGCCAGCTTCTGCCTGCCCATCAGCTCTTGTGAATGTTATCTTAACAAACAGTAGCAGACATGCTGCAGTATGTTGAGTTCCGCACATTTTCACCAGCCATGTTTTTACACCATTTGTAGGAGGCCGCTCAGAAAATGTTGGATGGGGCTGAAAATCAGGTACCTACACTGCACACGGATGTCACATGGTCATGATTAGGTTGATTTTTGATTGTTTAAACATCCTGTTTTCCAAATTCAAATGCATAACCTGTGGGACATTCATTATGGAAATAGATCTCAAGTTGTCAAGTGAATTTTGATACAAAAGTGCATTTTCAAATTCTACAATTTTGAAGTCAGATTTTACATGAATACAATTAAGTCATATTTGGCTAAAGCAATTGTAACCACACTTGGTGCACATGGTTATTAGGTGGGTCTGAACTTGGGTAGTCTTGTTGTTCTGGGATCTTATATCATAATCAGCTTGTATAAAATTTGGTTTAGAGTCATTAGTCAGCAAATTTAAAGAACTTAACAGCAAATATAAAGGTTTAGATATTTCACAGGAAAAACTTAAGAAAATCAAAATACATCACTCATACAACCTAAAAAGCAGAATTGTTTTGCAGTGCATCTTCTTGCCTTGCTGCAACCCCAGAAGTTCACCCCATTTTTTGGAAAATATGCTGAATAAATCGGCATATGTATATCCAGAAGTCTACATCCAAATACCACCAAATTGGCAGAGATTCAGGAGATGGTCGACATGAAATGTCTTAATTTGTGAGCAGATCAGACCAGCAGTGATTTTCAGTATCTTTCCATAATCTTTTTTTGCCCGATGTTGGATTCAAAGCCACCAAAAATAACTGACAGTGTACTGAAAACCACCAGGATGTTGTGTGATTGTTTTCGGAATTTTCACAGCAACATTTTGACTCATGTAAGCTTTTATAAGTGCGTCACGTGTGTGTCAGATCATGAGAAGTGGAGTGCAGACAGTCCCTCTGCAGTGGTGCAGTCAGTTACCTGCCTACTCCTGTGCTAAGTCCTACCTGCCAACAATGTAGAAAACATCTGTATTCAGTTGTTTAATGATACTTAAATATTAAATATTTTCACAGAACAGACCCTAAACAAAGACAATTGATGATATTTGCGGCTCAGACCCCCGAAGCATTTTTGAAAAATGGAAATTCAACTGTCAAGTTTTGCAGGCATATTGGCATAAAGGACAAGCGCATTTTCTGCTCTAATAATAATTTTGAATAAAAAATGAAACAAATGGATATTTCTGTCAGGCCTTTCAGCCTCTCTCCTAATACGTGCAATGAAAATAATTATTGTCTAATGGCCGAGACTGCAGTTCTCTGACCAGTCTTCAACTAAAAGCTCATGAGTGTGTGAAACATTTGCTCCATGTATTTGTTATTATACTCTCTTCCAGCAAGAGAACGGAGGAGCGTGGATGAATCCAGAGGCTCCAATAACAGAGAATTATGGGACAGAACGGGATGTAGCCAACTGCCCGTTCTTCCTTAAAACCGGAGCATGTCGTTTTGGAGACAGGTACTGATACCATGCTGACTTCCTTTTTACAAGATGTGCTGTGTTAAGCTTCCACATCTGCTGCACGTGCAATAACTAGGCAAAAGAACAAGTGGAGTGTGAAGCACAGGTGAGCTGAATATATATGTATATATTCGTTTTGTTCCGGCGAGTCCAGATGTTCTCGGAAGCATGTTTATCCGGCGGCCAGCCCAACCCTGCTGATCCGTGGCATGTTCATAACATTTGGCATGGAGGAAGCGCGGCGCGACGACTACGACATGGACGCCTGCTTAGAGCACAGCGAGGAGGATCTGCAGGAGTCTTTCATTGAGTTTTACCATGATGTGCTGCCAGAGTTCAAGAGTATCGGCAAAGTGGTGCAATTCAAGGTAAAATGCCAAAGATGTGGGTTTTTTTTTGTTTTTTTTTGTTCGTTTGCTCTTTTGCTTCCTTTAGCGCCGGCAATAGCTGATGCCCGGTTATCTCCGTCCGCTCATATGTACGCACGTCCAGCTCATTCTTGTGAACGCAATATCTCAAACGCCCGAAGGGGAAGTCTGGAAGTTTGGCACAAATGTCAGCTCAAGGCCAACGATGAGCTTGATAAGATTTTGGTGGTCAAAAGGCTATTTGTTGGTCACAGCAGACGTTTTGTTCATAACTCTGTGGTCTCTGCTTATCCTGACAAACATCCACACAACTGTATAACAGGATAAACTGATGTGACGCGATGACATTTTGTATCTTTAAGGTCAAAGTTCATCTTTTCTAAGATTCGTCCCAGTCTCGTGAATAATTCAGGAACGCTCGGAGGGTCTTTCTTAAGATTTGGCACAAATGTCAACTTTGGCTCAAGAATGATCTGATGGGTTTGGTGGTCAAGGGTCAAAGGTCAGGGTCATTGTGTCTGGGCATATATTTGGGCAGACAAGACAAATGTCTAATTGGATGAAATGACAAAATAATGGTATTTTTCCACCCTTAATGCATTTAATATAATTCATCCAAATGCCAAGAAAGAGAGAGGGATCTGCCAATTTAGGATATTCTTTATCTGGACAAGGCAGTTTGAAAAATATATATATAGCAGACCTCATGATCATTGAAACCTATAGAGACTGAACACCTCACAAAAAATGTACACAGATTGCCTTTACTCCTGACAATCAGAATTAAAGACGCAGTATTAAGTGAGGTAATAATTAAGACAGCTGTCAGGAGGCACACGCCGATCGCAGTCACGTCTCTTGGCAAGCGCCAAAATCATATGAGAATCAAAAATGTCACATGTACTAAAGCAGAATTGGACAGCCACCAAAAGCTGTAAGTGGAAAAGAAAGAAAGAAAAAAAAAAGCTACATTTCTAAGGTTTGGAAGAGGTTTTTGGGACAGAGCTTCAAAGTTAAGTGAATCCAAATGAAGTGAATCATGAAATTTTTTTTTTTTTGTAGGTCAGCTGCAATTATGAACCACATTTGCGAGGAAACGTTTACATTCAGTTTGACACGTAAGCCGTCACACACCAGCCTCATGACATTTTCCAAATCAATACACTGTTTTGTGTTTGAATAAAATAGTTTTTTTTTTTTTTTGTTTTCCTCGTCTTTCCAGGGAGGAACAATGCAAAGAGGCCGTGATCAAGTTTAACGGGAGGTGGTACGCAGGCAAGCAGCTCCACTGCGAGATTTGTCCCGTCACACGGTGGAAGAATGCAATATGTGGTAAGTTATCCACTCTTTAACAGTGGCGACATTTTTGACAAAGTCATAATTCCGTTAATATGTCACATCCGTTAATTCTCTGGCATGTCCTTTTTTTTTTTTTCCTCAGGATTGTTTGACAGACAAAAGTGCCCCAAAGGGAAGCACTGCAACTTCCTGCACGTGTTCCGAAACCCTGGCAATGAATTCTGGGAGGCTGACAGAGACCTGCACCTGTCACCCGACCGCAGCATCAGGGGGAGTCGCAGAGACGGGAGATACTCGGAGAGGTACGGAGAGCGATCGTGGAGGCACCGCCACCATAGCAGAAGCCCGCCATGGTCGGAGAGATCCCACAGCAGATGGGAAGACGAGAGGCGAAGGAGCAGGAGCAGGGAGAGGAGTTGGGAAAGGAGGACCCCCCTCCGGCAGCGGGAGGACAGGTGGTCCACCAGATCCAGACACCACGACAGGGACAGGGACAGGGAGAGGCATCGAAGCAGAAGCAGGGACCGGGATCAGGACCGGCTCGGAAACAGATGTAGAGATGAGGACAGAAAGCACAAGAGCAGGAACAGAAGTGAAGAGAGGGACGGGAAAGATCAAAACGCGAGCGCTCGCGGGGACGCGAGGGACAGGTCCAGAAGCAACAGCAGAGGCGGGGGGAGGAGCAAGAGGAGCAGAAAAAGGAGCAGGAACGGGAGTCCGGACAATCCAGAGGAAAACCAGAAATCCCCCGGCGACGTCAGTAAAAGAGGTCGCCGTCACAGACACTCCAAAAAGAGCAAGAAAAAGAGCAAGAAGAAGCACAAGAAGAAAAGCCACTTGTCCGAAGGGATGACGTCATCCGGAGAGTCCGATAAGGACAAAGAGCCTGGCGAGGGAGAAGAGACGGCGAAGAAACACGCTGCAACAAGTCCCAATCCAGAGGTAAAAGAAATAGAACTTCTGAAAAAGGACGAGCTGGCTGAGAGTCCAGGTGTCCACACGGAGGAGGAGAAGCCTAGCCCAGAAGCGGAAAGTGAAAAAAACGACCCACAAACCCAAAGTGAGCCGACTGAAAACGACGGCGTCGGTATCGCGGGAGCCAAACCCAGCGGCTCCTGCGACTGAAAAAAAACCAGTCTTGTCTTGTTACGACTGAATGTAACACTCCCATCCTTAGAGTAGATACGCTACATCAGGATCCATCACCAGTAAAGTTTACATCAGTGATTCTTTGGACCGCGACATCGTCTTTGCAGTTTTCCCTCAACACGCAGCCGTGATGGGTTTTTAATAAAACAATCAATATGTGATTGAAGTGTAGACAAGAATTCAAGGGGTGGAACAAAATAATTGAACTGGCCATTATGGAATGAACCACCATTTTGCTCATTTTAAAAGGGGCTCAAAGGTAACTCGCATAATTACAGATGCTTTTACTGCAGCCGTTTCTTCAGCCTGCACGACTTTCTCCTCAGATTTGTCTTCAGTAAATGAACAGCTGCTCCATTTCCCTTTTTTTTTTTTCCCTTTTCCCCCTCCCTCGAGCAGTTCTTGGATCTCCTTTTTCGTGGGATGTTTCGGGTCGTTATCCATCTGCACCGTGAAGCATTGTCCTGTCAGTTTTGCAGCATCTGGCTGAATGTGAGCAGAGATTACGGCTCGGTGCGCCTCTGAATTCGTCCCGCTGCTTTTACCAGCGGCCACGTCATCTGCGAGCATCTGCCAGTTCCATCGGCAGCCGCGCACGGTCATTTTTATACAAGTTCATCTTTGCCTCATTTGTCCAAACTGTTCCATTGCCAAGCAGGCTTTTTTTTCTTTTTTTTTTAAATCTGGGAAATTCTATTCTGGCTTTACTGTTGCTAAAGTGGTTAGCACCTTGTTGTAAACCATCTGTAGTTGCATCCATGAAGGCATCTCTTGATCGTAGACTTCTCAAGGACTCTCCACTAAAAGAACTTTGCAGTTAGTTGTAAGCTTTTGGTGTTTTGGCAGCATGACAGTGGATTTCTTCTATGTGTTTGCAATCTCGCTGATAAGTTTACGCCCAGCCTTGGCACTGACACTTGCTTGGACCTCATATTGAGAGTTTCAGTGATCGGCTACCGAATAAAAAAAAATTGGAATCAACTCCAGGCCTTTTTATCGGCATGATTTTTCATGAAGCAATGAGGGAACAGGCCACACTGGGAACTGCCTGTCAGACAAGTGTCCAATTACTTCTGAGCCGGTGAAAACAAACAACTGTGTATAAAATGGTTGCAATTCATAAATGGTAATTGCAGTTCTTTTGTCCAACCTCCTGTGTGAAAGCTCAGAGCCGGAGCTTCAATCACATACTGATTGCTTCATATAGAACCCATTGTGAAGGTGTACAGAGGCAAAATTGCAAGGATTATTATGATGTACCTAACTGTACAGTATAGGTCAACTCTAAGCAGGCTGGATTTATGACCCTGGATGGTTACTACTGAGTCAAAACTGTAAATAAAAAAAAGATCAACAACTGCGACAAATTCTTTTTTTTTTGAGTACATTTATTGTTAATACCTTTCAAATAAAAAAAAATTAAAAAATGTTGGCAAATGTGTTGGCAGTGTTAAATACAAAAGTGACTCTGCACAAACATTAAGTTGATGTCTGTTTTGATAATTGCTCAACAAAAACACCTTGTGGTTGGAAATGTTTGGAGATTTTCTGAATGCAACTTCCCCACAGTTCAGGATGAGGAACCATCTGCTGCTCGATTTCCTGCATCTCACACAAAAGTGAACAATGATGAGTCGTGACGATGTACCCTGATATGTGCAAGTTATTTGTCCAAAACTCAAATACACTCTTAAGTTCCTACTCCCTATACAAACTTCGGTAACACTGCCTTTTAAATGGATAAAAATAATTACAGAATACTGGTTTATTGTGGCCAAATAACCTCAAAAATACATCTTTCTTTTAACTCTTTGCAGCACTTTATCCCTTTTCGCCATGTTAGCTTTCTGTTGACACCATTAAGAAGGTAAAACACAGTGTTCTTTGGTCATATATGATAGTTTGTAAGACTAAGCCAAAAGATCATAACACATAGAACTTGTTACTTCAGATTGGGTCACTACAGATAATGAAGGGACAGACTTAATATCTATCCCCAGACATCACTGCAAAATTACACGTGAAAATTTTCTCGTTGGGGGAACTCGGTAACAGTAACACGGGGAAAACTGATGACGCGTTCACAAACATGAAACTACACAAACAAGAAGCAAATCTGCTGGCAAACACTCGGTCTTGAAAAGGAAAGATGAACTCCCGGGGGGGGGAATCACTTGACACAAACTTACAGCTTACTCTTGTATTGATCATTCGCCGGGTTCGGCAAAGCTGCATGTAACTGAACTGGATTTTAGTGTTGAGCAAATCCCACAAATGCACTGGTCCACCTTCTGCCTCAGGTATTACCATTACATGCGAGTGACTGACCTACGCATCCAATTAAAAAAAAAAAAAAATGAGAACACCAGAACTTTGCAAAAAAAACCCCTGATTGGTGAAGGGTTTTTTTGTGTATCTTAAAACTGAAAATGTACATTTCTTTCCAAAACATCACCTTAAACTGCTAATATTCACATGACACGCTCGTTCACCTGCACGCGTTAGAAGTCATTCATCCAGATTGAGAGATAAAAGTATGAAATGACTATTTCGGTTTTTACACAGCTCACTTGACATTCATTTTTCAGTCGGACGCTTTGTTGTGCGACTCGCGTGTAACGGTAACAGATGAGATGGGCAAAACCGCAGCTGCAAGAGCACATCCCTGTCCGACTGGTGGAGGATGGATGATCCTAGCATGAGGCGGTTTGTCATGTTGACGCTGCTGCTACATCGTTCTCTGTGAGGAGTGTAGTAGATTGACCCTACTCCAGTCGGGAGCTCGTATACGGGACACACATTAAAACCACAGTTGGCACCACATTGAAAAGACGTTACAGGAGAGTACACCTCAGAATAATACAGCACGTGGATGGCGGTTGTTTACGGTACATACAACACTTGACACGGTGAACGGGAGAAGACGAGATAGAAACATGAAGGTCTGCCAGAGTTGTCGCATCTGGAAGAACGAGCGGTGGCGGCGGCGACGTGACGATCTATGTCAGCCCAATTTCTTCTAGAACGCTGCGCGGCGCTTCGGCCTCCTGCGGGTGGAGAGCACATCGCGTTAACTTTGGTGACCAAAAACAAACCCTTTTTGGAGTAAGATTCCCTGCGAGTAAATCTGTCGATGAAGTCGTGCGTGTGTGTGTGTGCGTGTGTGCCCGCGTGTACCTCCTGCAGCAGGTCAGCCTGCTCGATGGCTTTCAGCACATTCTTTTTAGACGTTTCCTGGGCCTCTCCACCAAGCAGGAACTCGTCGAGGATGAAGTAGGCCTTCTCGAAGTTAAAGATGATATCCAGTTCGCACACCTGTGAGGTCACAGCATCACAAGCGGCGGAATCAGAGGAGATGCCGTCCTGACTGAGTATCTGGCATTTGGGCTGCATGATTTCTGCAGCTTCTCTCCCATAATCATAGACTGCATGGAAGACAGACTTACTTCCGAGCTCTGAAAAGTGAAGCCAATACAGAAGTGCCTTCAACCTACATATGTTCTACTGGCCAGGAGCGCCTCACCTCAGTGGTTTCGAAAAGACGTCTGGCTGTATTGACGTCTGTGACAACGTGGCAGCTTCCCACTTGATTCATTTAACATTTTTCTGAAAAAGTCCTCTTCCATACATCATGATTGTTCATGGTGCCACATTCTGGTGCAAACGAAAAGCAAATGTGACCAAGTGGCAACCGCATTCTGTCCTCGTCTCAGGGGGATGCGGCGCGCTCCTCTCCAGTGCCAACCTCTCATTCAAGACTGGATCAGACTGATTAATTCGCATCCTTTTACGGCGCGAGCGTCTTCTCCAACTGCATTTCAATTCTACACGCCGTCACCCGCAGATACGAAAAAAAAACAGCATCCCGATGGCCAAAATGCGGAAAAAAGGGAGGCTTTAAAACAGGAATCCTCAAACCAACGGGCCTGTTATTTACACTGCGTGGCCACGGTCAGCATGTTACATGTACAGTACCGCATGTGATGTTTGAGAGACTCACACTGCCAAAGTATTTGTCCAACAGCTCCACATATCTGTGGATGATCTCCAGGGTGATCAGCTCGTTGTCCTGATCCTCGACTGCGCAGCAGAAATACAGGCTTGCATACCTGTGACAGAGATTGAGAGGGAACGCGAGGCGGCACGCGGGTCAACAAGGCACTGATGAGTGAAAATACAAGAGCTTTTACAACTACGTAGAATTTAATGAGAAACGAATATAAGTAACATGGCTGGCCAAAACATATATGTGATTACTTTCCACATTCACAAAATTGGAATACAAAAGCAATAACAATGCAGACAACAGGGAGCACCTCTGACAGAGCATCTAAGCCACAATGAAGAAAATTGCCAAAAAAAACCCTCAATAACAGGAGATTTGAATTGACATCTCTCTTTGTTGACAGTGTCAACCAAAAAAAATGATTATAATCTTAAAATATATTGGAAAATTACAGATATAAAACTGGATTGCATTAGATTACACAAGAGTGGCAAACTAACATGGTAACCGAGAGTACTGTATATAACTGGCATGTGAGGAAAGGCCCTCAGCCTGTGTTCATGTCCTCTAGCTGCTTATTTGTTTGTTTTAGTTCATTTGTATTTTTCTTAATCATAGTGAACACAGTGGAGGCGGGTCAGTGTGTATTTTCATGGCCCAGCGATCGCACAGTATGTCCAGGACAAATCCTTACGCATTTTGTATCACTATTCACGATTGTTCAGCAGTTGGTATGAGAGAGGAGGTGTTTTCTGGCATTCACAGCACACCAGAAGGGGGACGCCTCGGTGCCAGGATTCTCAATGGCTGGCAAAAATGATACATGAGTCGCTGGTAGTTGTTTAACAGCACCAACATTCTAGCCCAAAGATGTACAAGTGACAAACCAGTCATGCACACCAGCACTAACGTCAGCCTCCATAAAACCTGGTACTGGACCGGTTGAAGGTTTAGCAAAAATAATCCTAACACAAGAGCCACTTGCTATCTTTTTCGGGGCTTTTAAACACAGCTCAAACTCTCTTTCGGCAGATAACATGGGGCTGATGCGTTTGCGGGAGTTTCTTTGAGATTGATTTTAACCGTTTACATGAAGCCTGATGCTGTTAAGAAGTACATTTCAAAACAAGGGACAGATGGGTTGAACAACACCTTGGCAAGCTTTTTGTTGAATATTTCTTTTGTGCTTCCGCGTGTGAGCATATCAGATGTCTGTGCATATACAGTGAACCATGCTGAAGATGCAACTCGGGAAAGATTAACTGAGGCATTATGGGATCGTCGCAATCCGCACGGATCAGCCACAACATTAAAACCACGGCGTGCACGCCACACAACACAATGCCACAGCCCCGCAGTAAATTGTATGCCGAATCCTTAATGAATCAGTTTGAGAGAGGTCTTGACATATTTTCACAATCGTTACTGGAACTGTTATTTGCGACGCTGTTGAACTGTACTCAACTGTGAGTGGGATGACCTGAATATTAGGGACACCTGAGGGAGAATTCGCCTGCAGGGCCTGCTGCGCCTCATTCTATGGTAAACATGCAGTAGTTTTGATGCTTAGGCCGATACCGGTGTCCCCTCCACTCATTCACCCACCTCTTGTAGACAATCTTAAGGTCCCTCCACTCCAGGAAGCTGCACATTTTGGGCTTCCTGGCCAGGATGGTCTGCACCAGATCTCTGGAGATCTTCTTCCTCTCCTTGTCGGACAGGGGCACGTACCACTTCTGCAGCCGCAGCTTTCCCTGCCGGCTGAACAGCAGCATGAACTGCATCTGAGGGAGGACGGTTCGCATTCGGTTACAATGCATGACGACGAGCGAGAGGTTAGCGTCTTTAAAAAAACCCAAAACAAATATACAGTACATTAAATGGGGGCAAATGACAAGGAAAAACAGCGGAGCAAGTGGGTTGTAATTTACGCCATAAGACTGTCTGTATCATTCGCGCATATCATGAAAGTTCGGTCTACTTTTAAGACAGAGGGGCTTTAGTGCAAAGTTTCACCAGCTCACGCTAGCTAGCGCGGCTAAATTGTCACATTTTAGCACGGGAACAAGCCGTGTGTCGGTCGCGCAGCCTCCTCGCGCCGCAGTCTACAGCTGAAGTTAGCGCGGCTCTTTTTTCTTTTTTTTTACCTTCGACGCGGGCTTTGGTCCGGTTCGGTTCGGTTCGGTTCGCTTGCACGTCTGCTGCCGTCGCCGGATTCAAGCCGGACTCATTACCAGGCAGACTGGGCAAGTTTTTTGTGTGTGTGTGTGTCAGCGTCGCCGTGGGCTAGCTTGGCGCATCCAGCTTGGTGCTAAATGCAGCTAGCGGATGGATGGTTGTTGACGGTGAGTCGGTCTGGACACAGCGGCGCCGCGATTGGCCACGAAACCCGCAGCTCGGGGCCGTGATTGGCTGGAAGGTCCCGTTATTCCTGACGTCGTCTGGCACGCAGAAATGGCCTCGTCTCGAAACCAAACAGTAAATGTTTTTTTTGTTTGTTTTTTTTTGTGTGGTTAACCGGCAGTTTTTCCTTTCGCAAAATCGAATTACATCGTTGGTGATATCGGTGCAGTTACCCGAACTGTGCACCCTACTGCTGTCAGTGCGTTTCCTTATCGACCATTTCCACGTTATGCCGCATGTGCCAGACTATTAAAGCAGGGAGCGTTTTCACTTCTTTTTTTTTTTTAAATATAACATCTTTATTTCTATCCAGGTAATGTATTCACTTATAAAATCTGATCAATTATCATAGTTTGAAGGCAAAGTAGTTAAAATAAGCTCCATCTCGAGCCACCTCAACGCTATGCGGTTTAGTCTTATTGCATCAGTAGATGTTATTTTACATGATTTATATGATTGCACCAAGGAAACACAGGTCACGCTGTGCCTTTGCTTTTTTGACTCCTTTAGTGGTACTTTAACGAAATTACTATTTTCACACTTTACTAGTTTATTTAGCATACAAAAAAACACGGTACCTTTTCCATCACTAATCTGGTTTGATAATTTAATTTTGACTTAATTTTACTTGAACTTACTTGAAAACGACCTCTCCTAAATATGTTTGAATTGCATTTGCACTTGAAGCGGTGTAAAGCGCCCTCCTCCCTCAGCCCCCCCCCCCCCCAAAAAAACAACAACCCCTAAATAAAACTTCAGGGAAACGGGGAACACTGTTTACGCATGTTGATAGTGACGAAGAATGTCCGGGAATTTGTCGCCCCCTGTCGACGTGTAACACAACATCAGGTTCAAGTGTGATATCAGGAGCCGGACTCGCGGCGGACGGGGAGCCGCGCGTCCATTCACTCCTCCGCCCAGCGCGGCGTGTCAAACCCGGCGTGTCAAACCTGCGAGTCTCGGCTTCGCTCGTCGGACGCCCGAGCAGCTGCGTGTGCGAGCGCCGCCGGCTGTGACGTCAGCGCCAAATGTTAGCGCCCCCAAAACAGCTGGATGCTAACGAGCGAGCAGGCTTAAGCTAGCCTCTGCGGAGCGGCGGGGGCGGCAGGGGGGAGGACCAAGGTAGGGGCGGGGGGTTCATACCAGATCTACGCTGCACCAGAATGGGTCACTGCGTGGTAGGTTACCTCTGCCATGAAGCCGAACGCAGCTGTCGTTCTCATCACAAAGTCATGTTTCCTGACACGCCGTGTCTGTGTGTGTGTGTGTGTGTGTGTGTGTGTGCGTGCGTGCGTGCAGTGATCAGTGAGGATGAGGAGCCGCAGTAACTCCGGAGTGAGGCTGGATGGCTACGCCAGGCTGGTCCAGGAGACCATCCTGTGTCACCAGGTGAGTCCACTTGTGAACATCTGGATCCAGGATTCGAATGATTGTAATTGGGACTGTAATTTGTGATGCTGCACTGCACTGGGCCACCCTGTCCCTAATATTTTGGTCACCCCACTCATGCATCAGGGACACCTCTCAACCGCATCCACATGGGACAAGTTAATAAGTTAGCTAATGTCGCAAACAAATCTCACAGCTTGTGCCAGCTGCATCAAGCACAGCACTATTTGGGTTTTTGTGGCCATGTGTTTTGTCTGTCAGGTAGGCATTTTATCAGCATATGGCTGGTGTTGATTGCTAACCTCAAAGGGGGAAGCACGGTACACACACTACCGAAAACAAGCGCCGCAACCTCCTCTGCATTATTTCCAAGAAGAAAAAAAAAGCTAAGCGGCGTCCCTAATATTTTGGTTATTCCACCCATAATTGCTAGACTGCCAAAATATCAGCGACACCTCCCAGTATAACCCAGTACAGGTCAGCAGCATCTCAAATTACAGTCCCAATATTGATCATTCAAATATGTCAACACCTCTCTCAAATGGATTAATTTGAAATTCAACATGAAACTCCCACTGAAGGGAGAACTGATTGCAGGGAGGAGTGTTGTGTTACATTCTGTGGTATAAACGTGCAGTGGTTTTAATGTTATGCATGATGTGCTTGAACGTTATAAAGTGTGTGAGGGTCCAGGTTCAAACCAGTGTGAGCTGCGTAGAAATAAATAGCTCACGAGCAAAGTTCAGACCCTGGGACAGGCTGAGGAGGTATGCACCTTTTTATCTGGCAGCACTGGAGCACTTTCAGCAGCTCGCCTGTGACCCAGATGATCCGCAGCTGACAGAAAGCGGAACCTTGCCAGTCAAAGCTCTAGCTATTGTTTCAGAGGACGGGAGACATGGGGAACTTTCGTTTTGTTTACCCAAACAAAACAGATGAGAATGCTGTGTCACTAACGTCCGGGCCACATTTTGTGACGTAGAGACAATATCTGATATCCGCAACTCCACTCATCAAAGCGCCACCATTTCCTACACTGCTTGTGTTCATGTTCAGCTCTAGTATTTTAAATGCTAATAAATCATTACATGTTTTATAATAATTAGATACTGCCAGCGGATAATCGTAGTGCAGATTGCTTACGTTGACATTACAGCTGCAACTATGAGTCGACTTCTGAGTCAGTTGACAGCAACTCTCTTGATCACCTTCCAAACAAAAAAGGCCAAACATTTGCTGTTTGGATTCGCTTTCCTTGCCCCCGTGTATGTGAGTGTTAAGCAAATATTTTGATAATTTGAATGCCAAATTTATTTGAGAGGTTTTCCCGATATTTTCACTGCTTTTTTTTTTTTTTCCTCTTGAAAATCGTGCAGAGGAGGTTGTGGAGCTTGTTTGTTGGTGGTGCACGCACCATACTCGGCCCTCTCAGGCCACAAGTAATCGGCACCAGCCGCATGTCAATAACATACGTACCTGACACACAAAATGCAGGGCCACAAAACCCACACAATGATGTGCTTGATGCAGCTTTTAACATGCACAGCAAGTGCTAGTTTGGGGAACAAACATGACAACCGTGTGTGTGTGTGTGTGTGTGTGTGTGTGTGTGTGTGTGTGTGTGTGTGTGTGTGTGTGTGTTTCAGAACCCAGTAACAGGGCTTCTGCCTGCCAGTGCCCAGAAGAAGGATGCCTGGGTGCGGGATAATGTGTACAGCGTCCTGGCTGTGTGGGGGCTGGGCATGGCCTACCGGAAGAACGCAGACAGGGACGAGGACAAGGCCAAGGCCTACGAGCTGGAGCAGGTATTTGTCACAGAGGGACATAGGGTTAATGTCTACACCAGTGCCTGTTTGTTCTACCCAGTTAACTATTTCAGAGTTGTGTTTGGTGTGAGGCCCCCACTTGAACCTCAGCGGCAGTCGGCAGATGCCGGGTTTACTGCGATAATCCCGTTCTCGTTGGTCCGCACGAATAAAAGCTGCCGCTACACTGAAATACATCCCAGACAAATTGACTGTTACCAGTGTGAATGTTTGATTTTCCGTATCCCATTTATTCTCAACAAAATCCCATGAAAAGACCAAAATATACAGTTAAATGATCCTTTTAGCAAATAAATTCTCCCTTTTGCGTCATAAACGATGAGCAAAAACACCAATGAGCCATGCGGTTGCCAAGGGTGACGTGTTCCTTTTTTGTCCAAAACTGCTGTTTGGGCAACATTTGCTGACACGAGTCGGCCGGTTTAAAATGACGGAGCAAATTCATGACGAGATTTGAAAATCTGCATCTCCAGACGGAGGTTAACTGACGTGGTGGTTGTTGTGTCTTGGTAGAGTGTGGTGAAGCTGATGCAGGGACTTCTGCACTGCATGATGAGACAGGTAAGAAACACCGGCGGCCTGGACCCGGACGCAGGATTTAAGGGTTGGAAAGGGAACGTCAGCGTTAGTTCAGAGTTTTCTGTGCCATGAAGCTTGTTCACTTTTCAGCAGAGTATGTTGCCATAGTAACTCATGCTGCAGAACGGATCTGCTCAGGAGCATGTAATGTTCCAGGTAAGACATTAAAATGTACAGAAAACATGGAGGATATAGATTTGATTTTTAATATAAAATGTAATTTTTTTACACATGCTTTTGTATTTGATTTGATCAAAATCTATTTTTGCTTGACTTTGGAGTCTCGATTTGCGCCAGAATGTTCATTATTATTCTTTCATCAGTTATCTGCAGAAGGAATTGCTGATATTTGTAATCTTTGCATTAAGATTTAAGATACAAACACTGATTGAAGCACTAAAGGGAGGATTGGCAAGTATATATTGATTTGAATGATGTTTTTATATTTATTCTTCAAGTTCTCACAAGACTGCGAGGAGGATCTTTACCAAACGGTGCAAACAGTATAAATAGAGTTATACTCTCATAAATAAATCTATTAAAATGAATAAAATGGCTAACATGTCTCCTCGAAAAATTGTTTAGCATCAATGGTCTGTAGGTTATTTCCAGTTTTCTGTGCAAGGTCTTTATTTATCACAACAGAAAGTAGTAAAATGTGTTGCGATAAAGACGAGAAAAATAAGGGATCTGTCATTTTTATGTCTTCACCACAGAATCGCGATTAAATCCACCCAAGTCTCAGTGACTGTTACTGAAGTGACGTTACGTTGATGCACTCATTAACTTAGACGTTCACAAAGCCGGCGATGTATTTATTTACCTATTTATTCATGTATTTATTTGGGGCCAGCTCTGCTCCCCGCCGTTGCCCGCAGTAACCGCCTTTTCTCTTCTTCGGTGCCATCCATTCACAATTCTCACAAGTGGGAAGTTTTGATCTCGACGAATGAAGCGTGCGTCTCCCTCCCGCTTGCCGTTGGCCTTCCGCCGCCATCGCCGCCCCATTCATGTGAACGCGCCCATGGCCCGACTGAGAAAATATGAACGAGCTAATAACCAGCTAGCTGACCCCACTCATGCGGTTGTTAGGGTTTGTCAATCGCGTGCTGAACTTGCTTCATAGCACGGGTTCCTTGCGTCCGCAAGAGTTGTTTGCACGGTCGCCTTTGTTCGCTCATGTAGACATAAGGTGAAAACCACGACACGTTCGCCGGGGAGCTCGGGCATTTAAACAGACTGTCTCCTCTTGGCGGCAAATCTAATTCCGTGCCACCATCTGCCGCTATTTTCACGAGGCCGCTTTTAACCCGAGTGACGTGGTCGGGAAAAAAAACAGACGAGGTAATGATTAAACACGCGTCGGTTATCTGCGTGTTTATGTGAAAGTGATAGTGAAAGTCTGGCCGCAGGGCTGTTTGTTGTTGCTGTTGTCGTCGTCGTCGTCGTCGTCTCCTTTTGCCGGAAACGCTGCCAAGGTGGAAATGCACGAAACAGACCGTTACAATGCCAAAGTGCACAGCTGCTGGAATATAAACATTATTACTCCTAAGGATTTGAGAATTCGCCGCGAGTATTGAATGAATGCTCATGCATGTTTTTCACACATATTCAAAAGCTCAATCAAACCAACTCTCCACCTGCCTTCTGTCAGGCTGAAATTATGCGTGTTGAAACATTGCCGGTGGAAAAGGGGGTGAATATGCTGCCATTTTAACTGAAGCATCCCCAGCGCAGGACTGAGGGCCTTTTTTGTCACCAGTCATTTTCCAATTGTGTCCCATCATTTCCTGTCTGTTTTTTTATTGTGTTATGCAATAGTAACACCCCAAATACGTTACACAATGAACCTGAAACACGGGTTCCTGCTTTTTTTTTTTTTTTGTGTGTGTGTATTTAGGTGGCCAAAGTGGAGAAGTTCAAACACACCCAGAGTACAAAGGATTGCTTACATGCCAAATACGACACGCCCACCTGCGCCACGGTGGTGGGCGACGACCAGTGGGGGCATCTCCAGGTGGACGCCACCTCTATTTACCTGCTGATGCTGGCTCAGATGACGGCCTCAGGTACGCATCGGGTAATGTCGAGTGGCGCTTTCTCTCCTGTGCGGGTGTGTGTTCTCCCATATGAACTTGCATATTCATAGCCAAGATTAGTAACCGAAACAGAAAGATTTGTATTTGATCTTGTTTATTATAAAAGGCTATACCTGTCTGAGAAAGACACTGGCATCCCTCTGATGACAAAGACATACTGTAGCTTAGAGTTGGATGATGAGCATGCGTACTGTGTGCTGGCCATCAAGTGTGTCATGTATTCATCGCAGGTCTTCGTATCATCTCAAACCTGGATGAGGTGGCTTTTATCCAAAACTTGGTCTTCTACATCGAGGCTGCCTACAAAGTGGCGGTAAGCAGCATTTTCAAATGTAAAGTGGTCATCAGAGAGGAAATGGAAGAGTTCACGGATTGGATAATTGGTAACGGGATGATGTTGAGGTCTTTTCCCATCCTCTAGGATTATGGGATGTGGGAGCGAGGTGACAAGACCAACCAGGGCATCCCTGAGCTGAACGCCAGCTCTGTAGGAGTCGCTAAGGTACTGGAATCCCAACTGTTGGTGTTAACATTCATAACACATGAAGAAAACTGGTTTGAATGTGTGTATCAGTCAGCGCAGGGATGTGTGTGTTGGTTCAGGCAGCTCTGGAGGCTATAGATGAGCTGGATCTGTTTGGTGCCCATGGAGGACCGAAGTCAGTCATCCACGTCCTTCCTGATGAAGTGGAACACTGTCAGGTACCACTGACTCCGCCTCCAGCCATGGATCTGCGTGATCATGGACTCGCGGCCAGTGTTCTCGCGTCTGCTCATCTTTCTCCATGTCTGCTGGTGCTCCTTTTAGTCCATCTTGTGCTCCATGCTGCCAAGAGCTTCAACTTCCAAGGAGATAGACGCCGGTCTTCTTTCCGTTATTTCCTTCCCCGCCTTTGCCGTCGAGGATGCCGACCTGGTGGCCATCACCAAGTCAGAGATCATCAACAAACTGCAGGTTTCAGCTTCACACAGTTTTACTCTCTACTTCCTCCTTGCACGTACAAATCAGTGCAATTATAAAGCATTTGCCCTTTGCTTTCATATCAGGGACGCTACGGCTGCTGCCGCTTCATCAGGGATGGATATCGATGCCCAAAAGAGGTCAGACTGATTTACTCTGAAATTTAAATGCTTTTTTATTTGCCGATTTTTCTAGAAAAACTGTCTTCACAACAGCGATGCTGCTGAATGGAAAGGAAACTCAGTGTTTCTGTCTCCGATGAACACTGAGCACTCGCTCGAATTTCTCACCGCGTGTGATCTTTGTCGGTTGCCTGGTTGTCATCTCTCAGGATCCATCGCGGCTGCACTATGATCCCGCAGAGCTCAAGCTGTTTGAGAACATTGAATGCGAGTGGCCCGTGTTCTGGACTTACCTCATCCTCGATGGGATCTTCGCTGGAGACCAAGTGCAGGTGATGATAAATAGACAATCACATGCAGGTTCTACTGTGTGAAGACGGACGCCGCCAAGAGGGAACATGCATTGAACATATTACCACGTGCTCTTCCCAGGTGCAGGAGTACCGCGAGGCGCTGGAGGGCATCTTGATCAGAGGGAAGAATGGCATCAAACTCGTGCCTGAGCTTTACGCTGTACCACACAACAAGGTATCTTCTTCCCGCAAGAAGCGCACTGCCGACACACCTTCGGCTCACGCCTTCACCTGGTTGCGCCACCTGAAAATACAAACAAGTCCAAATCAGTGCCAATTTTGAACTGTTTTTTTTTTAAATCTTTGAAAAGCTTTGGTTTGGTTGCGTTAGCACTAATTAGCCCGCTAACATGCAGCATTAAGATGAACTTGAAACATTGGCATGTTGGCGTTATCACTGTGCGCAGTGTGGCTTTCTCTCTTTTTTCTTTTGCTTTTTTTTATTTTTGGGACATGCAATCTATATTTATTTCAGGTCTTTCCAAAGATTAGTTGGTATATTTATACCTGTGTAAATCCTGCAATCATGGCAGGGCCTTCTGCAAAGCTCTGAGCTCTCTGTTGTCGCCTTTGCATGTTGAGCACTACAGGTGAACACAAATGATGAAAAAAATTGTGCTGCCACATTAGATAGAGGTGTGTGTGTGTGTGTGTTTCACATCCGAGCCACTGCACCTAGAAGAATGAAAGCGTGTCTCCCTCTGGCAGATGCAGGAAGAGTACAGCAATCCTCACTCGGTGGACAGGGTAGCCATGGGGCAGCTGCCGCACATGTGGGGACAGTCACTCTACACGTTGGGGTGTCTTCTGGCCGAGGTAGCTGATCACACCACGCCGCCGCCGGCGTCAGCTAGTAACACCCGGCTAATACTTTGACCACTGCATGAAAAATGTTGATTTTGTTTTGCGAAATGCGGTAAAAAAAAAAAAAAGGCGCTTCTGCTGCTAAACAGCTCCATCGCTTTGTGGGCAGTCAGAGCAAACGCCGGTGACGATTCAATCCCGTCTGTCTCCTTCTCCTTCTGTTATAAGGGCTTTCTGGCTCCAGGAGAGATAGATCCACTCAACAGGAGGTTCTCTACAAACTTCAAGCTGGATGTCGTGGTACAAGGTTTGAGGGGATGCACACAACGCTTTCACCAGAGTTTTGGCCTGACTGAGCCTTTTACTGAGGATCTGCTTTTGCCGAACGGGCACGTGTTCTCAGACCGTTAGACCGCATGACTTGCTGACCACCGCGAGCGCCACGTCTCTTGTGTCGCCAAAGCAGGACTTTCAAAACGGACATAGTACCCGGGATGCCCGCGAGACCCCCAACAGTCATTGCCTTTTAGAAAGTTTAACATGACGATAAGATGTCATCATTATGTGTTTTTTTTTTTTTTTTTTTTGGTGTCAGTTTGTGTTCTAGCAGAGTCGGAGGAGATCCAGGAATTGCTGAATGACCATGGGATTAAAGTCCAGATGATGTCAGAAGTCCTGCCCATCAGGGTCATGCCTGCACGCATCCTGAGCCACGTTTATGTCAGACTCGGTAATGAACCACCGAATGCTGCCGTGTGTGTGTGTGTGTGTGTGTGTGTGTGTGTGTGTGTGTGTGTGTGTGTGTGTGTGTGTGCGCGCGCGCGAGCAGTCACACAGTAAAGAGACAGGAAGTGGCAGGAAGGTGGCGCCCAAG
>CAAKHG010024691.1:0-12575 GCA_901007715.1 Dactylopterus volitans
AGTTGTGTGTGTGTGTGTCGTGTATGCGTGTGTGTGTGTGTGTGCGCGCGCTGACACACTCTTGCTCCCTGCTTGTCCACAGAGGAATTCAAACACCACATTGGTATTTTTCCCTTTTCTTCGTCATCCTCTTCTTGTTTTTCAGAGACTTTCAGGCTGATGCTGATTTCCTGTCCGCCAGTATGTGCGTGTGTGTGTGTGTGTGTGTGTGTGTGCGTGCGTGTGTGCGTGCGTGTGTGTGTGTGTGTGTGTGTGTGCTTGTTTGTTACTTTTTAAACCATGTGTGTGAGGACGCTCTGGCCAGTCCATCACCTTCTGAGACACTGGGTGTCGGGGTTCAGCTGAGGATGATGAGGGAAGGTTCTCACGTCGATAGCCACGCAAACGTGTGTGTGTGTGTGTGTGTGTGTGTGTGTGTGTGTGTGTGTGTGTGTGTGTGTGTGTGTGTGTGTGTGTGTGTGTGTGTGTGTGTGTGTGTGTGTGTGTGTGTGTGTGTGTGTGTGTGTGTGTGTGTGTGTGTGTGTGTGTGTGCATAAGTGCATGCGTCCATCCATGCATTCATGCATGCATGCATACACTGAAGTTCAGGTTATGACCACTGAAGAGCTGGGAAGGAACATTCCAGGCTTTGCAGTGATGTGAGGTAGTAGAGCGGGAGGGAGGGACGGAGGGAAGGAAGGAGGAAGGAGGGAAGGGTTGTGTGTTTGTAGCTTGGATCAAGAAGGGGGTGTTTCAAGAGCGGGGGTTGGCAGGGTAGGGTGGTTGGCGGGGGGTATCGGGGAGGAAAATTCTTCACTGAAACACCTCAGTGCTTCCTCCACAATTTAACACCCCTCCCTCCCTTGCCTCCTCACCCTAAACCAACTGCCCATCCCCCATCGGCCTCTCCTATTCGCTCTCCCTCTCCTCTCCTCGCCTCCCCACCCACACCCAACAGAACCACGTAATGGATGGTTGAGACTGCCCACCCATAAGCCTTTGTGTTGGTCATGTGACCAGCTTGCCTTGGCAGAAGGGTGCCCCCTGATGCAGAACTGAATGGCAGCGGAGTGGGAGGGGTACACACCAGCCCAAGCCAAGGGCAGTTACTCTTGCTGGGGGGAGCACGAGGGAACAAGGGGCATCACGTTCCCTCCACAGTAACTTCACTCGCCTGTTAACTCCTCACGCTCCAGCCCAGCCCAGCGGAAGACCATTATATATTCATCGCCCAACCTTTGTCAATACTATGTGCTGTTGATCATTTTTTTCCATGGGAAATTTGCAAGGCGTTGCTAAAAGTCTTAGATTGACTCCAAATATTGAACTGTTGTCATTTCAATGCAGAAAAACGACCTATGAACCTTCGCTCATTTAACATGTGAAAGGGTATCTGTCATACCCCTATCCTGTGAAGGTTAACTGGGTTTTGAATGGAGTGAGTGTTTCCAGGTACAAGTCAAAGAGGCTTTGCAGTGGAGCAAGTTATATTTGAAGGGCCGGTTTCTCGTATAATGACATTGACTTGGCGAATGCTGCTTGCATGAAATAGGTTTTTTTTTTGTTGTTTTTTTTTCTTGCAGCATGGCACACAGAGGCTCTGCTTGCTCTGGAACGGGTCTCGAGCAAGATTAAGAATTTGCATGAAACTGCAGTGTTTGTCCTATGAAAACAGTTCGATTATTTTAGGTTTTGCGCCGTAGACCACAGAGCTGCATGCCGTTTGCAAAACTGCCTCTGACCGAGGAGGAGCAAGCCTGTGGGGTGCAGTTGGGTTTACCTGTTGAACTTATTTGAGACGTTGGAAGTTTTGTGAGGTCTGGCTTCTTAGTGCATGAGGTGTCAGGCACTGAGAAGCCATATTCATTATGCAGGCGTGTGTGTTTCCATCTGGACGTCCCGCTGTCGAGCAAGAACGTCATCTTTCCGAGGAACATCTGCGGAATCACCTGTACACTATCCGAGTAGACCCCTATATTAAGCAACATATTCACAAACGAGTATCTCTTTAGCAATATTTGGCTAGGTGTGCAGCAAAGAAGATTTTTTTTTTTAAGTGCTCTCTCTGTGTGGGCGTGTCTGAATGAGGGGAAGTGAGACAGTTGTGTGGGGGAGGGGAAAGAAGGGGGTTGGACAGGAGCTCTCCCAGCAGCCTTTAGTGAAGAAGCAGACCGAGCTTGTTTGAACGCCCTCATGAGTGAGATACCCTTGAGTTTCATGGCGTAAGCGAGATGAGAAGCGGGTTTGATTTTTATTTTTAAAGCTAAAGGAGCAACAGTGCAACAGGATTCTGCAAGACTTTTACGTTTACCTGTATTGTTGATAATTTACCTTTTGTCCAGCTGAGGAGAACCTTGCTTGTACTGCATTGAGTAAGATGTCCCATCTTGTTTCTTCTTGTCATAATCTGCTTCCCCCTTAATCATTTCTTTCCTCTTTCAACGCAAGACTTATGCATTTGTGCAACCAAGCAAACCTACCCATCCAGTTGCAGTTGTATCACATGTTTGCTAATGATGTGATTTTTTTTTTTTCTCCACGTTTCCAGGTTTTCTCTCTAAATAACAGTAAGAACTACAAGTGGAGCTATGGATATGTGCCGCCGTCTTCTTTCCTCCATGCCTGAACTATAGTCGACCAGAGACGACCCGCACTCTCAGTCATACCCTATTTTCACCCATCGGACCAACCCTCCTCAGCCCGTGGTCACATCATGGCCAGCAAGAGGAAGTCCACTACACCCTGTATGATCCCCAGCAAGATCATACGTCCTTTAGAGGACGCTGAGGACGACGCTCCTGTTCTCTTTTCTCAAACCAGGATTTCTGGAGGGGGCAGGCATAGCCCTCTAGATCCAGAAGAATCTTACAAACTAGATGCAGGTGACTCTGTCAAAGACGAAACTGGCACTTACACCTGTAAGCTTTGTAACTTTGAAACCCATGACCTTAACCTGTTCTTGGATCATGTGTACAGTGGGCACCCGGACTTCCGTGCAGACCCCAGTTTCTTTTGTGTGAGCTGTGGGATTTCGGCACCTAAATTTGAGGGCTTGGCCCTGCACAACGCCAGGGTTCACCCCAGCACACTGACCACCACCCTGCAGCTGAGGAAGAAAGACAGGAAGGTGGTGGTGGAGCAGAATCTGGTGACTGGGCCAGAGACAGGGAAGGATAATGAGATTTCCATCAGCAAAACCCCAATTATGAGGATGCTGAAGGGCAAGTCTGAGCCCAAAAGGATAGTGGTGTCTCACCCACTCTCAGACGAGTCCTCCTCGGATTCACACTGTGTGTCTGCTGAGAAAAAAGAGACTGCGGCAGTCACGGCCACCCATGTTCCCACAATTGTCCACAATGGAACCACCAAGGTCACTCTGCCCTCGGCAATCCAGATAGTCAACGGCTCAGGAGCATTGCCGATGCTCAAGACTCCCATCACACAGGTAAATTGTACTTCTTTATGTTTCCCTGTCTTTACATTGTCTTGTGTTGATTAATGTTTTTCATTCTGATTATTTCAAATGTTTTTGTTTTTTTTTTCAAATTTCCTCAGGTGGTATCAGTTGTTCAGAACAGGAGCCTTCATCAGTCTGCTACCATCACCGCCTCCTCGAATGTCTCTTCATCTACTTCCAAGAATCTGCCCAAGGTAAGCAATTGTTGAATTTTTTCCAGCGCTGTGAAAGCTTAACATAGATTCCATGAAAAGATGTTGTAACCCTCTGGAAAATATTTTCACAATTTTCCCCCTCAGGTTATGATTCCTCTGAGCAGCATCCCTACCTACAGTGCCTCAATGGACTCCTCCTCCTTTTTGAAGACCTCCTTCAGTAAGTTCCCTTATCCCACAAAAGCTGAGCTGTGCTACCTGACTGTGGTCACAAAGTTCCCAGAAGAACAGATCAAGATCTGGTTCACTGCCCAGAGACTTAAACAAGGGATCAGCTGGTCTCCTGAAGAGATCGAGGAGGCCAGGAGGAAGATGTTCAACACCATCATCCAGACGGCACCCACCAGCTCACAGAACCAGACCCAGAGTCACCACAGTCCAGCTCAGCATACAATCACAGTCCTGCCTGCCTCACTGGGGGCCACGGGGATCCCACACATTCTGCAGGGCTCTCTTGTTGGCCAAGGAGGGGTAATTGTTACACAACCTGTAATGGCCAACGGTATTCAGGTCAGCAGTGCTCCTGTGGCACTGGCTGTCACACCTAAGCCCCAGGCAGCAGCACGCCCCATGATGCAGGCTCGACCCGCCGCAGCCCTGGTGGCGGACAAAGGCGTCAGCATGGTGGTGGGGACGGTGGGCTGCAGCAGCACCGGGAGCAACAGCGTGAGCACCAGTGGTCGGAGTGGAGCAGGGGGTACTAGCACTGCCATTAGCGGCAGTCAAGCCAGTGTCATCAATCTTAGCGTCGCGAGCAGTAATGCTAGTAACACAAAAGTAAGCAGGGTCAACGGCAAACACAGCGGCGCTCATGCAGAGTCCAGTGACGGGAGCACCGGTAATGCAGCCAGCCAGCTGACCGCCGTTAAAGGCAGCAGCGACGGCCAGAGCATCATCAGCAAAACTAGCAACACCGGCACTGTGCAAAGTGACGATAAAGTAGCCACCGATGGCAAAGACGCCGCAGACAGCGAGCCCAGTAGCAGCAAAGCGGGCAGCGATGGACAAAACGGCAAAGAGACGAATGACGATACTGACAAAACCAACACCTCGAGCATCAGCGCAGATGATGTCTATCCAACCACGAGTGACTCTCCGACCATGCAGATGGAGGAGGCTTCCTCCCCTTCCTCCGTATCTTCCTCCCCCTCCTCCGCAGCTGCTCTGAGCGCCACATCTGGCCTCCGCGGTCTCAGCTCCTTCCTGGATCCCAGCTTTTTCAAGTGCAAGAAATCTCAGGAGCAGCTTGTCGCTCTGAAGGGTAGTTTTCTGAACAGCCAGTTTCCCGACCAGGAGGAGGTAGAGCGTCTGATTTCTCTGACCGGGCTTACAGTACGAGAAGTCCGCAAGTGGTTCAGTGACCGGCGCTACCACTATCGCAACCACAAAGCTGGGCGCCTCGGCTCATTTGGACAGTTTAAGTCTTTGGCAGGCCTCGGCTGCGGCACAGGCGGCGAAGCTAACCCCGTTGATCTGTCTGAAAGCGGCTACAGTTCCGGAGCAAAAACCCCCCAGCACAGCTCTGCACCTCTGAGCCCAACCGCCACCCCATCTCCCACCTCTCCTACCACACCCTCCCGCCGGCTCTCCAGATCATCTTCTCCTGACTTCACGGCGATTCGCTACAAGGAGAGAGAACCCCACCAGGTGAGTCACAAGCCACGGGCATTAAACACTCCAGATGTTATTTTCGTGACAATATTGTGACGTGGCATCTTTTATTGACTGTTTCTGCCGGTGTTTGTGCAGATAAGGGCGCTGGAGGCCAGCTTCGCCAAGGACACCGAACCGCCGGGAGAAGAAGTGGACAGACTGCGGACTGAGACCAAGATGACCAGGCGGGAGATCCATGGCTGGTTTGCTGAGAGGAGGAAGAGAGTGGCAGCCGAGAAAAAAAGGGAGGAGGCCGAGCGGGCATTGAGGGAGGAGGAGGAGGATGAGATGGACTTCGATGGAGAGGAGAAGCAAAGGGAGGGCAGTTCAGGAAAGCTCAAAGTCAACCCGATTAAAATAAACCTGAAGATGCTGAAAGTAACGGAGGCCAACGGCAAACCGGAAGGTGAAGGGGCGGGCTGCCCCAGCATCACCATTCAGCCCAGCGGCACGCCAGCGTCACCCGCCGCCACCACGCCGTCCGCCGCCCCCAAACCATCCCAGTCCACCACAGCAGCTCATAAACTATCCCACTCCCCCAAACCCTCGGGCGGCCGAGGCAAGAAGACGGCGGACCAGCTGCACCTGCTCAAACAAGTCTACGCCCGGACGCAGTGGCCCAGCGCCGCTCAGTACGACGAACTGATCGCAGCCACCGGGCTGCCCAGGCCCGAGGTGGTGCGCTGGTTTGGGGACAGCCGCTACGTGCAGAAGAACGGCCAGCTGAAGTGGTTGGAGTCTTACCAGAACATGGCTCTGGAGGAGGACCTTCTGAAGGGGAACGCACAGATCCTGCAGGCCCACCTCGATGTCCACGGCAGCCAGGAAGAGTCACAGGTATTGACGGCGAGTAGCGTGATAGACCTTCGACAGCTCCTCAGACCATTAAGTCCTCAGAACAAAAGGAATCGTAGGAACAGATGAATGAATCCTTTCTTTTTTTGAAGTCAAACTTTCGGATCAGATCGAATATATGATACACGTGTTGGAGTCTAAATGCTGAGTTATGTTTACTGTAGTGAATTGAGAAGATAGAATATATCACGGTAAATGAGATCTCCCGAAGCATCTCTGACATCGTCGACACTGATTTTGTTTCTCTTCTAACATCTTGAGAGCTGCACATTTCTAATTACCAGTAAAACCAGCTCAATCTATTCTTTGCTCTATTTGGAGGGTATTCTGAGACTGAGAGATAATCAAAAAACAGCTTTGCATGATATCATTTTTTTTTTGTAATTTTGTCTGTGCTTTTTAGTTGTAGCAAACCAAATCAAGTTAAAGCAGCTGTGTGACTGAGACACGAATCCCGTTTTTAACGTGATGATGCATTCTAAACTTTTAGCGTTTCCAATACCGTTCAAAAGAAAACGGTTGACTTGTGCATGTCTTTGCATTTCCCCAGCTGTGCATTTATGAAACGTCGTGACGTCTCGGTTGCAAAGTGAAAATGTTTCAAGTCTTCCAACTGAAATAGATTGATGTCAATTGTGTAACGTTGGAGGATATTTACTATACTCAGGGCTCTTCAGTGTTTCCTTCTCGCTTGCAATGAATATCACGTCCCCCATGAAGAACGACGAAAAGACCCTATCACCTTTTCAAAATAAAGGACTGCATTTTCTTCCTTTTTATATTGATGACATTTATTCAGAATTCTAATATCCTGTCAGAGGAGCGGGACTGAACTCGGAACGGCTCCTGTTTTCGAGCTTCACTCACAGCTTCCAGTTCTCCTCGTTTGTCTTCCCTGCAGTACGCCGGACTGAGTCCGTCCCACCCCTGTTTATTGACACGAGCAGCAACGGCAGAGATGGCAGAGATGAGATAAACTATTAACACGTGTTCATTATTAATTTGCGCGTACTAACTCAGTGCTTTAGCTCGGCGTTTCCTGGTCCTCAGGCTCCCCATCCTTCACGCTTCACGTCTGCCTGCTGCTTCCCTGTTGACGATGGGAACCGAGTTGCAGTTGCGGGCCGCTTCTTTCTCTCTTGCTTGCTTGCTTTCTTTCTTTAGCCGTTTCGCGCAGATGCACACGCGAGCTCCTCCTTCGCTCCTCCACTGAGTGTTGCATGAATAACATAAGTCAAGGTAACTTTACTAACACACATTTTTTACCAAGACTAAGTCCAAAGTAGGGATCTTACTGTCATGGCAGGGGTACACGGCGCCACCTTATTGAACGTTTACAATGAATGCAGATCAGAGGGTGAAATCTAGTCCACACATGCCAAGCTGAATTATAATTAATATAATTAATATTTCAGAATGATTGAAACCCAGATATTCCACCAATAAATCCACAAGCCCCCCTCAGAGAGCCGTATATACCATCTCTATTCTGGAGCGCTGGATGACGATGATGATTTGAATGATGTGTCGGAGCAGCGGGATATCTAAAACGTATAGGGTGGGGCGCCCCGAGCACCAGGATGTGGGAAAAGAATCTTATTTAGTTCAAAAAAAGATAAAAGTTCAGACTAAGACTGTTTTTGGTAGATAGCTTGTAAACGTGGTGATCTGTGTGCTTTGCTCAAAGAAATAGGTCAACAAAAACACCACCATCAGGGTTTGTTCATGTTTGAGATTTTCAAAGTCTGGCATCCTCTCACATCTAAAGACAATATGTCTGAATTTTTAGTCACACGCCCGGGGTCTTAGCAGGGGCTGCAAGACATCCACAAGACCGCAGCTAGATTTGTGGAGACAATTTCCCATGATGCTCCAGGTGGAAATGTAGAAGCAAATCTTGGAACAACGGCGAGGAAACACAGCCATCTTTTGTCCGCTGCTGCTCGTGTGTGTGTGTGTGTGTGTGTGTGTGTGCGCGTGCGTGCGTGCGTGCGTGCGTGCGTGCGTGCGTGCGTGCGTGCGTGCGTGCGTGCGTGCGTGCGTGCCCGCCCGCCCGCCCGCCCGCCTCTTCTCCAGAACCAAAATATTAAAATGATGGTGAAAACACACAAAAAAATTTCCCCCCTGAACTCTAAAAGCCCTTTCATAATATGAACTATTTTTCACCAAGTTTTCATGATGATGATGATGATGATGACGACAGGCACAAGACCAGTCCATGATATCTGGTGTGAGACCGTTAAATGTGAGCAGTGTCACAACACAAACCACCGCAAAGTAGTTCATATTAACTTTTATTTGGGAGCATCAGCTCAGTATAACACCATATACTCATGAAAAAAATAAAATACATGTCAGCATTGATCATGAATTCATATTCCAATCGTATCCAAAGTTGATCCTTAACGGTGCAGAGAAAACGGCCCAGGTGACGCTGAAAAGTGCTTGGCAGTTCCTAGGTGAGCTCGTATACTCTCATCTGCTGTAAGGCGATGGCGGCGGGGCGGGAGGAGTGACTGAACCAGCTCCGACAGTGTTGTTCTTGTGCTTCCCTGCTGCGTCCTGCGCTGCTCTCCGTGTACCGCACAGCACTACACAGTAGTTTACAGTTTTCTGGAGTAGTTTACACTTGAAAAAACTTCAGATGACATTAAACATGTCTGATTTTATCATAAAAAAATGACCCCAAAGGAACCGTTTTTTTGTTATTTTTTGCGAGCGTCTCGTACCAAATGACCTATGTGAATGTTTCCCGGCAAAACTCACCATGTCATTATGACAATGAAAATTTGTCGGTAGCATTGAAATTGTTTGAAAGGTCGTTTGATATACGGCTGGCAGTGTCCTCATCAGGCTCGAACTCGTGTATACCTAAGTCTTATTATTATCATTATGATCTTAACTATGAATTTGGCGTTTAAAAGGAATGTGTGTATGTAAATATCAAGATCCATAACGGGGATCAGTGTGTTGGAGAAGTCTTCATGGCAGAGTGAGCAATGGAGCACTAGTGCTGTTTTATGTGCTATATTTATACGCATTTTATTTTATTTTTTTTCATGATTGCCATTGTAACTAAGGCCAGTGATACCTTTTTTCCCCCCCATGATATACAGTTGCAGGAACTGGCCCAGGCTAGTGGTCTGACAGCAGACCTGGTGCGACATTGGTTCTCCACTAAGGCCCCGCTGCTCCAGATGGAACCAGCCAGTTCTGCCCCAATGAAGGAGCGAAGACCAGCGGCGAACGCAACGGCCAAGCCGCCGGCGGCTGGATCCTCGTCCCTGGAGCCGCAGGCGGGAGCCGGGAAGGAGGCAAATCCGGAGCAGTCGGCGTGCGGCGTGGCGGGAGAAGCTGACGCCGCCGGCGCCGACAAGACGGTGAATCCTACTAAAGGTAGCCTCCATGTCTGGATTCGTCTTCATGCATGATAAAGTAAATATTGACCCAGGGTAGCAGATATGTTAGACGATAAGGAAAGCAGCAGTGTTTCTGGAGTGATGAATTTTTAATTATTTTTTTTTGTTTGTTTTTTTTTTTCTTCTAATTGCCACAGGAACAGGTTGAAAAGGCTTTTTGTGCGAGGATGAAGTTCACAGCGCAGGTGGTCTTTGTGTCGGGAGCCTTAGGAAAAGATAGCAGATGCGGCTGTAACTCGATCACTGGATGGAAACGGGCCGTGCAGCCGTCCCCACCCATCTCTCACACCCACCCACCCACTCACCCAGCAAGCCCCCCCCCTCCCTCTCCTTGGTCCGCACCCCTAGAGGTAGGCTCGACCTCCCCCGCTACGCGAGATGGACATGAAAGCCAAGAACTTCCCCCGCATCCATCCACCCGCTCTCTGGCCTTCCTCCCCCTCCTTTGTCCTCCCCCTCCACCACACACCGACTCCCTCGCCAATATCCTGCCGTCCACCATTTTTTCCGCCGTAGCATCAAGTTCCAGCGGAGAGTGCCAGAGCGGCGGCGGAAGGAGGGGCAGGGCTGACGGCGCGTTGTCGCCCTGCCTGCTGTGATGGGAGAAAGGATGAGGGGGGGGGATTGGGGGGTGGGCCTTGGAGAATAAAAGGGAGAAGTCTGGTTTAGACTGCGACCTCAGCAGATGTTGGACCAGGGTTGGGGGTTGGGTTTAGGCAATTATTGACCGAGCCCACCCTCAGACCGGGATCGGCTGTCCACCGTTCATAGTTTTGGGGCATGAAAAACCGCACAGCTCTTTGCTACTGGGGGTTTTGCTTAGGCCTTAAACTGAAAAACAAACCACCCTTCTTTTGCCGCCGTGTCACCGTCATGCTGCACCGACATGCACTCATACACTTTGGATTCATGCTTGCAGCTCATCTTAAACGTGCTAGTTAGGCTGTTCACAGCATCTAAGATGAAACACAGCACTGATGTTCATTTTGATTATATATTGAGGTTGGGGTTGTTTTTTTTTTCTTTTTTGGATGTGTCTGTACTCGCTTTCCATTTTTTTCCGTGTACATATTTTTTTTTTTCCTTTTGTCGGTATGTGACATGGAATCGTTCAGTGCAAGAAAACATCTGGAGTTCGGTCACCCAAAGAAGGCAAGAACCCTCTTGTGTCGAACCAAAAAACAAAAACAAAAAAAAGACAATATATAGTTGAAGATGGAATCTTGTTTGTGTAGTAGCATTAAGTGCTTCTTTACATCACTGACGTGTATGTGCTTTTGTTTTTATGGAACTTTCTTATGACAAATTTGTAAAAGAACTAGGAACTTTTACCAGAGTTCCGTACTTAGGCTTGATGTATAATTTTTACAGACAGTATTTGCAGAATAAACAGAATATAACAAATACGTGGCCTCCAGCCTCATTGGTCTTTGGCCCTATAGGACGCTGGTGGCAGTTGCAGTTATATAGAACTGCGGCTGATCCACTCAGCAAATGTGTATTTCACTCCTTTGGATCGGTACTATACATACACATTTAATTTTCAGTGCTGTGACTGCCTATGTGTAAGCAAACATGAGGGCATTTAAATATGTTAACGGACAATATTCTGTTTTCATCAGAGGCTTAACTACATGCAGTATTACATTTTATTCTGATCCAGTAACATCTTTACTGATGCTTACACATCTGCAAAAATGTAATGTTACCTTTATTATGTTATTATGTAGATTATGTAGTTGCAGAGGCAATTTGGGTATGTCCTTATGAAGCAGCAGCGATGTAATATTTCATATCTTGCATTGTTACTGGAAGTTGGGGGAAAAACAACGGCCCCAAAATTAAACCATCTATTTCTCTGCCCTCTTGAGTTTCGTGAAAATCAGCCGGGCCGGTTCTTGCGTAATACTGCTGACAAAACATATCGGATGTAAACGCAAAAGGACTGAGTCACATTCAACGCAATCACATTTTAATGCAAAGACGAAGTAGTATAAAGTAATAAGTATTTTTATTAACTTTTCAGGCTTGAATATGTTTCTTATGAAAGGCAAAATTAAAATGAATAGTTTTCCTCTCCATGGTTTAGGCACATTACAGAAAGGCGTTTGGAAATGAGACCGTCGGCAATGAAACATACAACACTGGAGAAAAAAATAGACACTTAAGGGACCTGCACAACCACCCAGGTGTACTTTGTTTTTGTTATTCTGCTTGCATCAACCTCCTTACAGGGAAGAGGGAGAAGGAGAGGGGGTGGGGGGGTGTGGTAATTCCCCAAATACATGTACTTCAAATGATCAAAGGTGAGTTCATCCACCACAACAAACCAGGGAGGAGAGTCGTGAGCATCAGGTTTAGTCTTTGCGCGCCGAGAGGCCCCGTTAGGTGGAATACATGAACACCTGTGTGAGTACCGAGGCTGTGCAGGTTCTTTAAGCCCAGCGGGGCGGGTGAATGATGTGGCTTTAATGTGAGGTGTGTACAGACGGAGGCACGTAGACATGAGCAGACGGGTCAGCAATATTACTAATGCAGCAGTGGAGGGAGAGCTCATCTCCGCAAACACCATCCGGGAGACGGCGAAAGGACAAAAATAAATGCAATGTCGGGTTTGGGGGGGTGGAGGGGTTGGGTGGGGGCCCTTTGGGATGAACATTTAGCTGCAAAAAAAACAAGATGCTGAAGATTTTCAGTGAAACTCTCTAAAGTGTTCACTCCTTTCCCTGCTTTTACCTCAGCGCAATCGTAGCATTATGGCTTTAGGTGTGTCTCAGCGCTCAAAAAGCTGAGTGAGAATACCTTTACATCATAGTCGTCACACGTGGACACGGAAAACGCCGCCTCTGATACAAACTTGGAAAGAGAACGCCATTGGTTACACGAGCTCCATGTGGACTCACTGAAGGCCAAGACCAAAGACCCGCACCCCCCCGCGCCCCCACCCCACAACTCCCTCCCACCCCACAACTCCCTCCCACCCAGGCACCTTTTATA
>CAAKHG010024699.1:0-17353 GCA_901007715.1 Dactylopterus volitans
GTGTGTGTGTGTGTGTATGATAGATAAACAGTATCAAATTCACTTGAAATGTGTTAAAGGAATACAATGTCACACATACATACTCTCATACTCTCATAACCTCTATCCTCTATCTATTTTTCACCTCTTGCCCTGTTTGCATGTGCTAATCACTCAGTCTGTGTGTGTATGTGTGTGTGTGTGTGTGTCCCAGCAGATTGATAGACCCTTGAAGTAGAGCAGGCAGGATACTTCACGCACAAATAGCATCTGCCTCTCTGTCGCACCTCCCTTATTCATCAGACATGTGTGGCACCGTGGCGTGCCAGAGGTGAGGGCAGAGCGGGCATTGTTGGCGATACAACACTGAACACGGCTAAGCGCGAGAGAAAAGCTGCCCGCGGAAACCCGCCTGACACGAGCAGATAGTTTGAGACTCCGGCAAAAATGAAACATAGCAAACGGGAATGTTAATTGCGGCAGCTCGGCCGGTGCCGCAGCGATTGTGCAGGTCCACCGGCAGTCAGCCACTCACTCACCCACCCGTCCGTCAGATTTCCCAGCGCTGCCCTGCGCGCACTCGCTTGCGCCGTTAGCCAAGCCGCTGTGCTAAAAGTAGTGTTTGGCTGATGCTGCTGTGAGATTCCTGAATGGTTAAACACTAATCCAGGTGGTGCTGAGATGAAATACGTCTGACTGGGTTACATAGGCCCTGCAACTCTACTCCTGTATTACTATATGTCACCAGGGAGATTGGAAACAGATAGGAGGAGATAGACAAGACGAGCCGGCACCCGGCGCGAGGCAGCGGAGGAGGGAGGGGACGGCGAGATGGAGGGGGCAATCGCTAATTGTGCACCGACAGCATGAGGTAGACACCAGATACGGATGCCAAAGTATCAATCACGTCGTGCGTGTGCTGGGAAGTGACCTCCGCTTTCACTTTGCCCGGCCGACTCTCACCTCGGTCCACGTGCGAGCGTGTGCTTTTTTTTTTTTTTTTTTTATCAAAAGCCGCGACGCGATTTTAGACGCCGCACGTTTGCTTTACCTTCCCCTTAGCTTCTATTTATTCCGAGGCCGGTGTCTGATAAAGTGTTAATGTCGTGCGTGCATGTGTTAATGTTTGCATGTGTCCCTTCTCTCAGAGTTGGTTTACAGTAGCCCGTCTATTAATAGTGTGCAAACATGTTGTATTCTGCTGAGTAGTTTGACTTGGCCCACTCGGCACGGTGGCAATAAATAAAACGTCATGGCAGAGCGGGGCCGGCGGCGGTGGTGGCGGCGGTGGCGGCGGCGGCCACGCAGAGTCCCCACATTCTGCCGCCCATTTAAACCAGAACGCAAACTATCAGGAGCCTGATTGTCAGTTTGTTTCCTCCATTTTCCAATTTCTTTTCCAATTCATTTTCTGCAAGCAGCGAGACCAGGACGGCTGTTTCGATGAAAATGTGGTCCGAGGGAATACTTCATATACAAGCGCAGGTGATGCTGTCGGGCATTTGGGGAAGCCATGTTGGATTTGGGTGAAGAGGTGCCGGCAGCATCGCCAACTCAGCCGCTTTTCATGAACATTTCACGTTAATTTCTTGACAAATTTTAGTGTCTTTTGGACAATCCTCGCCGGTACTGTCCCGTAAGCGTGAAGCCCACCTCTGTCAGTGAGGGCACGGGAGAACCTAGAGACGTCCATCACTATGGGCACCACGTGAGAGACGGATACAAATGGTAACTTTGCGGATGATGATTTTTTCAGGCGGTGCTGCTGTTATAAAAATCAGAGCAGCTGCTTCGAGGCTTTAGCTACTTTCCATTGAAAACATCTGGCAACACTGGGCACCGGTCCACAATCGCGAGTCTCCCAAGTGCGAGTGGCTCGACAGCTGCCCTGACGTTTAATTTACAAATGAGGAGGTCCTCGTCTTTTTAAAAATGCAACTCCAAAACATCCGGAGGACATCTCACATTAATGACATTTGCATATGCATCCTGTCGTCCATCTTCACCTGCCTGAGTGTCACCTGGCTCATCCCGGTGCTCATTCGAAGCCGATTCGGAGGCTGCCTCCTTAACGCCCTGCTCTCCATCACCGTTGGATTTGACATGAAAAAAAAACAAAAAAAAAACAAGCGTCCATTTTCCTGGCTTCCTGGATTAATTTCTCTTAATTGTGGCTTCCATTCACAGCTTTCACAGTGTGATTCGCCACGTAAAGGAAATGGCGCTGCCTTGGTAGCCCAGTTTACCAAAGAGCGTCGTTTAAACTAAATCTTGGCTAAACTTGGCCGAGCCTTCTCGCAGCCCCGCCTTCGTACACGATCCTTCAGTTTTCAAATGAACGCAAAGACATGAAGGCCTCGCAGTCCAAAAACAAGCTCTCGGCAAATGTTAAAGGGTATTTTTAATTGGTGCCCCGAAAAACAAAAATATCCTCAATTCTTGAGGCCCTTGCAGAGGATGCGGCGGCGGCAGACGCCGTGCTGCCGCCGCACATGGGCAGCGCTCCGACTTAACAAGGACTTGCTCTCATTTCCGTCATGATGCTCGACTTGCATATTCTGGATCCCCCCAACAATGAGGAAGTTCAGCTCGCGCAGACGGTCGGCGCAGTCCATCAAACAGGCCAGCCAGCGTGGCGCACAATGGGCGCCACACATCTGCCACAGTAGCGTTGTGTGTAACGGACATGTTATGCCGTCGGGTGTCACAGATATATTTGAGTTACCCGTCCATGTCAGAGTACATCTGCGGCGGTGAAAGAGCGGGATTGTCTGTGACATGACGCAGACGTATGGCCGCCGACAAGTGGATCAGCTCTGTGACAATAACTGCAGCATCCGGAGGGCTCAAGCACTGCGCGCGCGTGTGTGCGAGATCAGAATGTAGCCTTTGTACATGAGGATGCTGCGTCAACCTTTGACCCCGTATTCACATACGCACACACACGCTTCTTTGTTGCTCATATCCTGTCTCTGCAAACACCACTCTTATCTTCAGTGTATCTGTTTTGCATCACGCTTAGTGAACAAGTCATTAAAGTCTATCTATCTATCTATCTATCTATCTATCTATCTATCTATCTATCTATCTATCTATCTATCTATGTATCACCACCGTTTTTTGTTTTTTTTTTTCCCAAAAAATTTGTACTATGAATCCCGCTAGATTAAGAGAGATTTCCATTAATCATTACAAAGGCGGTTAAAAGCCATCGGAAAGCAACTTGCTACCTGCATTCACCCTCACTTTTTTTTATGGACCTTCCCCATCGCTTCACTTCATTTGTCACAATTCTCCCGTCTTTGTGTTTGTCCCCATGCAGGGTCTGAGCCATGCGGCGGCTACTTGGACGCCAGCGATGCCGGCTACATCACCACCCCCGGCTACCCGCTCGAGTATCCACCGCACCAGAACTGTCGCTGGGTCATCACGGCGCCCGAACCCTCCCAGCGCATCGTGCTCAACTTCAACCCGCACTTTGAGATAGAGAAACTGGACTGCAGGTGAGCCTGAGCGGTGGATTTTTGAAGAGAGGGAAAGACACGGGCTTGAAGCAGAGAATTAAAGCAGCTCGAGCATTTTTGCAACTCATCTCAAGCACATTTTGAACACAATAACTTGCTGTCTCCGTCAGTATTTTGTCAGCCCACTCTCCTCCTGTTTGTCTGGCTTTAGCTAGCCCATAATAATCACGGTGGGGCCTCCCTTGGTCCCTCATCTCTAATTATCAAAGTCTAATTACAACACATTTAATGTTCCAGGATGGTTTCCACACTTTGAAAGAATTAGCGCTGATTAGAGGATTTGTTGTCCGTCACTGTTTTCTGGCTGTTTGCTTTCGTTGCGTAGTGAGAGCGGAGGAGATGCAGGTTCGGCAGCATGAAATTAAAACACAGGGCACATAGATAAGGCAGACAGAAGGGGCAAACAGGCATGCTGGGAAATAATGGAATCACGCTGGTAGAGAAGTACGGGACTGATTAAAAAGGAACCAAACGTGTAAGCTGTCCAGACGGAATGACGGGGATGCAGTTACACGGCGTTAGAAAGCAGTTAAAGTGATCTTTACGGTGCATTTTAAGGACGAGTTTAAAGAGGAAAATGACGGACTGTTGAAAAATAAAACAATTTCAAATGAGATAGGAATGTGTGTAAAGCAAGTAACATTTGAATAATGGGATTTTTTTTGTTTTTTTTCCCCCCCCTGGCAAGTTAAGTGCTTTTTACAGCTCAGCTCCAGGGGCGGAGCACCATGGGCCAGCGTCTGTTTCTGAGCCAGGTGCAGCTGAGGGGAACAGCTGTTTTACCAAAAGTGATGTAACAGTGATGAGTTAGAGGGAGGCAAACCGCCGTCAGTGTCAATGCACAAAAATCCGGTTTTTCGGCTGCAAAATTTAATGGGGTTTTCATTGGTCCAAGCTCCACTATTCCACCGAGTTTTGTGGACTATTGGGTTAATCCAGTTTAGTGACGGATGCTCAGAGCGCACAGATCTCTACCAATCCCAATTTAAAAAAAAAAAAATGTTGTAAAGAAAATGCAGGTATTTGCTGAATTTGATGAATAAGACCACAAATTTAATGGGGTTTTCATTGGTTTATGCTCCACGTTTCATGGGTTATTTGGTTAATCCAGTTTACTGACGTCTTAAAGTGTAGACATCTACAAATCTAAATGTAAAAATGAATTCGTTTTTTTTTTGTTGCTAAGTTTAACACAGTAAAAAAAAAAAAAAGATGTATTGATTTTTTATTCATTTTTACTCCCATTTTCCATCTCTCAACTATGTTTTATGAAATTCAGTGTGATGGTTTTCCCGATAGAGGACAGATTACTTGCTCTCCGGAAGGGTATGTGCACCATGTGTCTGTAAAGGGCTACACATGTAAACCCAGTGACCCGGGCGAGAGGGCAGACGACTTCAGCAACACTTCTCAGCCTTCCCCTCTTATGTCTATATTTCACTTTTCCTCCCCTGCAGTCCTCCGCGGTCTTGCGATCAATTATACATAGGTGAATTTACCCACGCAGGTTCACCGAGATCATTCAGACATTTCTTTGGCGGAATTCAGGCATCAATATTTCACCAGCTTGCTGTTTTGTTGAAAGACTCAGCGGGTTGAAAGGTCCCGCTTCGCCGTGGTGCGTTACTTAGGCAACATGAATGAACAACACACCTCTGCGTTTGTCTCTCCGTCCCTTTTCCCACTTTTTACTCAACAGGTCTCCTCATATCGGCTTGATTTAGACGCTCCCTTTCTTTCTGTCTACTTCTAATAGGCTGTTATTTACAAGTGACCTACAGTACAGAGCTATTTAAGTCTACAGGCACCTAACGCCCGTGTGTGCGTGCGCGCGCGCGCGTGTGTGTGTGTGTGTGTGAGTGAGTGTCAGTCTGTCTGTGTGTGTGTTCAGGAGAAGGCTGAAATTGATCTATTAGGTTCAAAGGGCAAAGAGGCCAAGGAGACGGAGCAGAGTGTGTGTGTGTGAGGTGAGGAGAGGGAAGGCATGGGGAGGTGAGGGGTGGAGGGGGGGGGGGCATACAGACATACATGGTCAGCAAAAAACCTGATCCACATACTCGGTGTCTCCGTCAAGTGTTGTCTTTATTTGAAACGCACATCCATCCGTCTCCCTCGTCCTCGGCTGGTCGGATTCTTTTGCCGTTACCATGAGAGCGATAAAGATTGTAGATTGCGGCACAGCAGAAAGAGAGGAATGCAGTTAATCTAAGTGGGGAAGAGAATACACACGCACACACACTCATCATGCTGGGACAATGGGAGCCATGTGTTTCCAGTGTGGCGGATTAATCACGTCGAGTACATGTGAGATGTAAATTAAATGATTTGTCTTCATCTTTGGGATTTTTTTTGTTTGGGTTTTTCGGAGGCAGAGACGTAAAAGCAGGCGCCTCACCACAGAGGCCCGCCGCAGATAACGCTCCATCTTTCCTCTCCGCCGCTCCACCGGGGATCAGATTTTTCAAAAGTCCCCTCTTGTGAGACTCTCACTCCTCTTTTGGTGGTTCCTCTCATCATCATATGGACTTATGGAGCTCCATTTCTCACTCCTCATTATGTCTCACGCCTCTTTTCCTGTGCAGCCAACGTCGACTTGTTCCTGTGAACCACCAGCTCTTTTATGGCATATCTGACACTCCAATTTTTTAGTGGCCGTCTTTGCACGTTCTAAAATGACTCCAGATGTTTGACTTTTTTTTTTAGTTATCTTGCCATGTAGCTGTTATAGAAATAATGCTGTTTCTTATACATTTTCCAACAATGTATACATTCATTATGACAGCAAAATCTTCAGAATTCGAATCCCGATTTGGATGATAATTACCATGGTAACAAATGTCTTAAAGCCTAAAGGCGTTCAGGTCAGGACCAGTTCCCAGACAAAGTCCACATTGTGAGCAACCAATATGTTTCCTCTGGGCCTCCATTTGTCACATAAAACGTTCTGACATGGTCGCAACCGTCTCTCACGACAACCTGCATCATCACACGCACGCACGCGCGCATGCGTGCACACACACACCCACACACACACACACACACACACACACACATTGTGTTATGAGTCAGCATGTCCCTATCAAGCGTGTGTTACTCTGTTGAAGCAGTGTAATCTATTATGGGCCTGATAGCAATTTAAAATGGTAATGCGCAATCCATAATGCATCACATTTCGCCGAGCACTTCCCTGGCTCTGCCGGCAAATCGATGAAGAGGTGGTCGGAGAGAGGGAGCAATGTTTTCATTAAGATTCGTGTACAGTGGCGATGGAGGAAGGGGGAGGGACGAGCAGGAACGCTGGGAAATAAACAAAAGCCTGTGCCCCCGCGAGGATCAGGACGGCCACGGTCAATCATGAGTCAGTGTGACTTCCCTTTTTCCCATCACATGACGGCCACCACATCACAGTTCCGGCAACTGGTTTCTGCAGGGTTTTGTGTGTGTTTCAAGGAACAGTCTTTCATGACAGAGACAGGGGAGACTGAGCTTGCACAGAATTTGTGTGCACGCGTGTGTGCGTGTGTGTGTGTGCGTGAAGTTTGGCAGTTCACCTGCAAAAATACTTTTTTTTTTTGCGTCAACCTACATTTTCAGATCGATCATGCCTTAGAGCCATAAATCTGGATTATGGATTGTGTTTAGCCGTTCTGCTAATAATGCCACAACTCTTTTCCGCCGTCGGTCCAGATGTGAGACAAACGTTTCAAAGCAAAGTTTTTGCAGAGCAACAATTTGAACTCTCTTTCCTTTTTTTTGTTTTTTTTTTTTTTTGTTTTCCACAATCTAATAGAGTAAAGGCATGTGCTGTTTGTATCTGCATAATTGAGTTAACATACCTCTCTAGACTAATATGAAAAACTTTATCCAATTCATTCTGCAGGAAGCGATGTTCTCCATTAGTGAAGCCCCGAGATGACCGAGGTCAAAATCTGCTGCGTCTTTTTTTTTGTTTTTTGTTTTTTAGTTTATAAGTCCCCACAATATGATTCAGTTAACAGAATTACGTCCCCACAGCATGACAAAAATGTGATGCATGCGCGCACGTACACAGACACACACACACAGACACACACGCACACAGCTGCTTAGGTAAAAGTGCAGCGTCAGGGTTTGTTGAGGGCAGACTCAAATCATCCTGACAGCTTCTCCTCTCTCTCCCCGTCCCCTCCTCTCTCCTCCTGGCTGTCTCCCACTCTCGTCTCCAGCCAACGCACCCTTCCTCACCCCTCACTGCCCCCCGCCCCTCCCTCCTCCACCACTGCTCTCCAGTGGACCCCATCTATCATCTTCCATCTGCTCATGCACCTTCCTATGTCCCACCTTCCATCCTCACTTCCTCCCTGCATTTCCCGCATCACATTTCTCTCCAGTCCCCACTTTTTCTTCTACTAACGCTCCCTTCTTTCCTTCCCTTACTTCTCTCTCTCCTCCTTTAGAGTCCAAATTCAGAACCGCACAAGAGTCAACAAAGGCAGTATGGCATCTCCATCTTTAAAATGCATCCATTCCTCTTCTTCGTCTCCATCCTCTCTCCCTTCTGATTTACCCCATTAATCACTTAAATCCATTTTTTTCCCCACATGTATCTCATCCTCTCGTCATTCACTGTCCCCTCAGCCCTCCCTCACCTCAGATCACACCCGCGTCAGATGCTATCAATAAGACTGATAGGAGAGAAGCGCGCACCAACACTCCTGTCATAGCTCATATGGACAAGGTATGAATTGCAAAGAGAGGTGTGTGTGCGCTTTCATCAGCGAAAAGGAGTGTGTGCTGGTGTCATCAAAGAACAGCTTGGTGCCCAGTTTGGGGCTTTGTTTACTTGCGTTCGGCAAATCAGATTTCCTCGGAGAGTAATCACTCTAGATGCGTCGAGTGTGATGCAAACCATGGCTTAATCATGGTTTATCAGCTCGGGTCTTTCTTCCATGTGACCTTACAGAGAAGCCTCTGCCTCAGAGGGAAGGAAGGGTGAGGTGTCCCAGTCTCTTTATACATATTCAGTGTAATTAACATGTCACCCTTATTATTAACAAACCTCATGTTTATGTAAAAACGGTCTGAAATTTGAAGCGTTGCTACGCACAAGCGCGCACACACACACAAACACACACGATAATACTAGTGATGATAATATTAGTGCTCTGATATACAGATATTCCCTGAGGCAGTGACGGCGTGCCTGATCGATGCCGTTACTGTAATGATTGTGTGTTTATGTGGTGTGTGTGTGTGTGTGTGTGTCTATCTTTGAAGGACTGACCCTGATCAATATGTGTTAAAACCATAATGAGGAATTGATTAGTTGTCCTGGAGACTACAACTGGACACGCACACACGCACGCACACACACACACACACACACACACACACACACACACACACACACACACACACACACACACATCTGCAGTAATAGGGCTATTACTTGATAACAGTGAAGTTAGTTATCTTCCTCTCTCTATTAACTGCTTCAGTGACTGTAGCTGCATCTGCCTGCGCAGGTATATGGATGTACTGTACGTACACTTGGTGGGTGCGTCGGTCGGGCTCGCAGTCTTCATACTAATGCGCGCACACAAGCGAAGCACACACTGCCTTAGCCGCAGATCCATGCATGTAACATATTTTTGCAAACTGTGGTTGATTGAAATGACATATTTCACTGTGGGAATTGCACAAGTTTGTGAACCATAAAATGTCTCACAAACTTATGAATAAAACAGATGTGGGCTCCGGCTTCCACAGGATTTGTATTGAGATCCAAACCAAATGATACAAAGAGGATATGAAAATCAGAGTCTTATGACAATGTAGCAGGAACATGTAACCATGCCTTCTGTGTTTTCTTTTGCCGTCCATCCGTATACAGAAGGGGCTGCATGTAGATATATCAGCACATTGCCCAAAATTTATAACAGCATGAACTTAACACACCACAACCCTTATTTCATGTACTGCATTTATTTACTCAGCCGTTTACAAGGATGAAAATACATCAGGGTAAGAAGGTATGAAAGAAGAATAGCAGTAAGGTTATGTTAGTAGGTATGGTATGCTAGCAGGTATGTTATGCGAGCATGTGTGTTATGTTAGCTGGTATACTATGCTAGCAGGTATGTTTGTATATTATGCTAGCAGGAAGGTTGTGCTGTCAGTTGTTTTGCAGCTGTATGTTATGCAAGCAAGTATGTTCTGCTCGCAGGTATGCTTGTAGCAGTTCTGTTATGCTAATAGGTATGTTATGCTAGCAGGTATGTTTGTAGCTGTATGCTATGCTAGCAGGAAGGTTTGTAGCTGTGTGTTATGCTAGCAAGTATTTTATGCGAGCAGGTAGTTTATGTTAGAAGATAGGTTATGCTAGCATGTTATGCAAGCAGGGTCACACCCAATTAAATCATGCAAACATGGTCAACATGAGAAGGCTACATGTTTGGCTGTGCTCTCTCTGTCTGAAATGGCAAAACAATCATCCAACTGTCGTTGAGAAGATAGCTGAAATAATGAAGGGTATGTATATGGTTATACACTATATGATTTATGTATATGATAATGTTGTTTGTTTTAGGTTTTGAATACTTGCTTGACACCATAGAATTTGCATTATTACCGCATCATACTTTCAGAGATATTTATTTATAACTGATTCAGATTTTTCAGAATGCTTATTTCCAAGAGTGGTTATCTGGAGTAAATGAAATTAAAGCAATTGTTCATTCTGTTCTCAGTTTTTCAATTTTCATCTCAAAAGGCAAGAAAAAGTCCCAATAAGATCACTGATAAAATGCTGGATTGATAAGCAGTGCTGATTAAAGTAGTATCGTTAAAATCATAATGATGCCCTACGAACCAGCCAGGAGGAACCGCTGAAACCCCCATATTCATAATTGTGCCGCAGAGAAACTAACAAATCGGTTTTACTTCCTTAATTTACCTCCTGGGAATTTAGCTAACATTGTGTCATTCATGCAGGAGAGTGCGCGCGCGTGTGTGTGTGTGTGTGTGTGTGTGTGTGTGCCTGTGTGCATGTGTGCATGTGTGCATGTGTGTGACCACGGCGCAGACGCTCTGTCTAGTGCTAAGGGCACCCTGATGCTTGAAAGAAATGTGCAGGTGTAAGAAGTCAACTCCCAAGCAAGATAGAGACAGAGAATGTGTGAAAGGCAATTAAGACCCAGGCGAAAAGGGGGGAGGAAGAGGAGGAGAAGGGGCGAGGACGAGGGAGGGAAGGAGGAGTGCAAGCGCATCTGCATCCAAACCTTTTCCCGGGTTCACGTCAGACGGGCTCTCGGGAGCTTTCTCGCCCTCGAAGCAGCCCCTCCCCTCTCCAAAAGAAAACAAACAAACACACATAAATCTGACAACTCCACCACCGGGTCTGCTCTTGTAATCCATCTTGAATGCTGTCCTTCATAGCTGTAACCTTACATGTTACATGCTCCGGAGCCATTTGTTGTTGTTGGTTGTTTTTTTTTTTCATCATTTCCTTAATATGAGCAAGAGAAATCAATTTCGCACACTCCTCAGTAACAAGTGAATATCAGGCAAAAGTGTGGGAGAAACAAATTCCTATTCTTGTCGTTCCTCACGGCGCGTCTCGGCAAATCAGCGATTGGCCCGATGAAATGTATTTGGGCGAGAGAGAGATGATGGGATTTAACAGTGCACCTCCCACACACAATGGGCTGGTAAGAAACCTTTAAGCCTTCTATGGATCTCTGAGTGCTTGGCCACAGGCACTGAGTGTGTTGATGTGTGAGACAGAAGGTGTGTGTGTGTGTGTGTGTGTGCGCGCGCGTGCATGTGTGTGTGTGTGCTGGCTTAGATGTAGCTGTGTAAGTCTTTCTGCTCAGGCAGGGAGGACGGGATGGAGGGACACCTGTCTCTGTCCGTCTGATGGGAGGAGCTGGCAGTGGAGATGCAGTGTCATGTTCTCCGTCTGACTGCATCCACACTCTGACAGCTGAATTTGAAACCATTTTCTCCTCATCCTGACCTTGCGTCATAATCTGAAAAGGGTGGCTGATGGCCCACATGCAATACCAATGTTTCGCTTTTTCAATAGTACAATAGTAAACAAATGAGGTGTTGCTCAACATGCCTCATCATTTATTTAAAAAATAAAGTTTCCAGTGTGCGAATTTCACATTCAAAAAAATAGCAACAAAATAAATGCCCACATTTAGATATAGAATAAACGCTGTGAAAAACATGCACATTTAACAACACACAGTCACAGTCAGCAGATCACTGCAGCCGTCATCATTACAGTGTATTTGTCATTATTTAGTCATTTACAGGCGCTCAGTCACAAAGCACTGTTTGGGTGTGATCAGATCGAACTTTTAGATTCGTTCCATCGTCTGACATCAGAAACTGAAAATATGTAAATGAGCTTCATCAAAGGTCACACTGTATTTAAAGTATAGACACACAACGGGAGCAGGAGCCACTCCTCTCTCGACTTTTTAAAGGCCTTAATGCAGTTTTTTGTTGTGTGCTGGCTGAAAGATAACAAATATAGGAAGGAGGAATATTTTTTGAGATCTTAAGATCTATATATTATTCAGTCTCTCTGTCCTGCCTGTTCTCTCTCTTAGCCACCGGCACTGGAAATTCGGATATTAAAAGATTCTAATATTCCCTCGTCCCAATCTTTGCTTCCTCAGTCTCTCCCACATGTTGGCTGTGGGCCACTGCTAACATCACTCTGGAGAAACCCAGAGAGGCAAAGGGGACAGAAAATCGGAATCCGAAGAGCACAAAAAAAAAAAAGAGGGAAAAAAAAAATTAAGCACTAAAACATGAAATGATGAAAATAAACTGGAAAGAGGAAGCCAGGATTGGAAAGAAGAGGTGACGATGTTTTCAAGCAGCTGGTAAATAAAGTTGTCATTTAAGAAAAGAAGAGGAAGAATCTGTCCATGGGCGGGTGTGTTTCCTGAAGAAAATGTGACAAGAACTGTGACACACGCACGCGCACACACACACGCACACACACACGCACACACACACGCTTTTTTTTTGGCATACACTGACATAATGCATTCCCTGCATTACCCCCAACCATCTCAACTAAGAGCCTAACCCGAAAATTAAGTTTTAACCCTGAAGAGAGGACCGGCTAAAAATGTCCTCACTGTGATGCAAAAATACTTCTTTTGGTCCTCAAAACACACACACAAAAACACACACACACACACACACACACACACACACACACACACACGCACGCACGCACGCACGCGCACTCAAAAGTGTAGCGACACTTTGTGTTGCAACCCGCGTTTGAGGCAAAGAAGTGACGGGAGGGTGGGATTCGTGTGACCCTCATGATGTCGGGCGCTTGCTCACCTGTCAGAAACAGCACACTCGCACATACGCGGTGTGAGAGAGACGGCGCGAAATCCACGCGCACACCCTCACCAACGCAGCGAGCCGCGCCGGTCTGCGCCTCGCAACCCTCACCGGGGTTCTGGGGTTCACTCCTTCTGTCTGTGGTCTGATGATGAGGTGGATACGTGCACGCAACCACGGGTGGCCTTGTTTACACAGGATCGGAAAGTCAGAAATCACCAAAAACATTTATATAATCAAATCCATGTCAGTTTGTGTCAAGTCATACGAAAATTTGTATTGTGAAAGTTCTTTTCGTGTGTGTGAGGAGACGCTTACAAACAGCACACGGAACGCACATCATAACTTTAGAGATACTTGCTGCGCTTGAGGTTTCACTTTGAGATTGACTGTTAAGTGTTCATTGATCACCCTCGAGAGATGTGAAACGCGCGGTGGGCGAGCAGTTAACATGACTGTGGTCAGAGCTGATCGATAGGATGGATGAATATGTGCAAGTATAGCAGCCGCACGTACGCACGCCGCCTAAGAAAGTCACTAATTGAAAATTGAACCTAGCCCAGAATCACACTCGACGTCTTCCGCCATGAAGGAATTTCATTCTAGGAAGCTATTTTCGAGGCAAGCAGGTGTGTGATTGGTATCCAGACACAGTGGCAACGCTCCTGCTGTGGGTCTCTGGAGGTTGGCCCGCACATGCCGGGTGAGAAAACGTAAAAGAAATAAAAATAGATGTAAAAGTCTGCTGTCGCGCTGAGACCAGCTTCTCCTCTGATGCGTATGTTTGGTGTTCGGTTAGTTCTAATTTAAATGTCTGTCTGAATTGGCTTTTTTTTTCCATGTGAGGAAAAGTAAAGAGTTATACGTCACACTGTAAGACACAAATGAAATCATGAGGCGGGTTAGGAAAAGATGCGTAAATAAGTCACTGCACTTTAGATACGTTTAAAAAAAACATCACTTAAACAACAGTTTACATTCCTTTGAGCTTTTGTTGAGCCAGATTAATCTATTTACTCATTTAGCGCCTGCATGGTCAGCGATGATTCATCGCATCCTCTTTACAACAGTCAGCACTGAAGTGTGAGATGCCTCCAAGCAAAGGGGAACCAGCGGAAGGGACCTCAAGCAGTTTTTAAAAAGCGGAAAATGCGAGTTTCTCTCTTTAATGAGGAATGTCAAGTTGGAGGTTATTAAATTAGACCTGCGCAAAGATATGAACTGGAGTCATTCGTTCCTCATTAAACATATCTTATAGGCATCAAACGCTTTGGAGTTCATCAATAGTTCTCTTGATTTTGACCTCGACATAAAGCGGGGGGACATGTGAGCTGCATTTTCTGCTCGTCATGTCATGCACAACTGAAGCCTTTTCAAAGATTAATGCATTTATTTCAAACGTCTAGAGTATCCAACTTGTCACTGTCTTTCAGGAGAGCATGTGGGAGATTAAGCAAATTACAGTAGATGTACAAGCTGATATGGAGCAGATCGACTCATATGCACAGAACCTGCCTTTTGAATGCATTGTAATGCGTTAATAATCCATTAAATGTTGCTCTCTAAGCCGTGAAGCCGGAGGCAGTTTGAATAGTGTAATGACATGATTACAGTGCAATTACAGAATTTTAAAAGGTGGTTATTTTCCTCCTCTGTCGTCTGTAAACTCAAATGCGATCATTCCAATTGTAATGTCACATTATATCGTGCTGATGCCAACGTTGCTTTCAAAAAATCCCCCCCCAGCAACTGATAGGTGCAGACAGTTTGCCCTATCAGTAGCTTTTTGTCACCATATTTAACATGATTCCAGCCACATGAAAGATATATAATAAAGAAAAAAGGTCAGACAATGTGAGAGTATTTATAAGATATTTATAAATATGTATTTGTCCTCTGCAGGTATGACTACGTAGAAATCCATGACGGGAACTCGGAGTCGGCTGATTTACTGGGAAAGCACTGCAGCAACATCGCCCCGGCGCCAATCATTTCCTCGGGTCCATCCCTCCACATCAAGTTTGTGTCTGACTACGCCCACCAGGGGGCAGGCTTCTCGCTGCGCTACGAAATCTTCAAAACCGGTAAAAGGATGCTACCGTTGCTTTATTATTTTTATTTTTATTTTTTTTTAAATGTTTTCACTTTGTAAAGTCTCTGGGATAAACCAAAACCAGGCTGCCACACAAGGTTCAGCACCAATCGATCGACTTCTGACGGGAATTAGATCACGCTCACGCACAACAGCAGCACTATTGTTCACGTCATACACACAGCGGCAAAAAGAGGTCGCAAGGATGCAGGCTGATGTGTGTGCACCAGGCGAAGAGGGCAAAAAGCTGCAAGTGAGAATATAGAATTGGCCGGGGAGGAGCAACCATGATCACATTCAGAGCGACAAATTTAATCGGATACCTCAAACAGCTTTGAAGAAACTAGCGGCCAAAGCTAAAGCTCACGAGGGGCCTGCGCGACCTCTGTGCGACCTACAGCCCGGCAGCGTTCACGGACATCAGACCTCTTGATTTTTCGCAATTTATTTTGAGATTCCATTTTTAGAGGGTCAAAGTTCCGAAATCTGTCAGTGTAACGTCATAAAGGTAATGACCGATAACAAGGATGAATTTGTTCAGGAAAAGCTCTGTCCAGTAACCTGGAGCGCTTTATTTTGAAATTTTTAGTGTGCGCGTTAGAGAGGCGATCAAATCTTTTCCATCGAAGGAAATTCACTTTTGTACAAAGAAAAGTTGCCCCCGTATGCCCTCAGTTAAGTAGTCGTTCTTAGAAACACCGGAAATTGAAATCAGCCGGTTAGATCTTTTTGTACAAATCAGTAACTGGAAGCTGCAAACAGAAAACATTAAGTTACAGAGCAAGGTTGAGTTTATGAATGTAATAAAATTCCAGGTATTCAAAGGATAATACATATTCAAATATATATGTATATTTAGGGCCAAGATGTATAGAATCAGACTCCATTTTAGGTCAAAAGAGGGTATTGTGGGCTTGAATAATTCAGTTAATCTACTATGAAGTAGATTTGTTATTCAAGTAGTACAATTAGTTTTTTAACCATTCTTTGAACATTTTTATGACATTTTATTGCATATTGCAGACTGAGAATAGACTTAAAATAAGAGTGGGGAGATTGTTGCCGCTGCCGGTCCCAGGCAGGAATCAAACCTTGTATGTTAACCTGCAGTGACATATGTCGCACAGCTTGAGAGAGTGCTCGTTAGCCTTCTTATGACACACTAACCAAAGTTGATGTTTTGAGCGTTCGACGCCCTGACGAGGGTCATGATGTCTAGGACAGAGTTTATAAAGGTGAAAAATGATTTCATAAAGATTGGCCCTTTCCAAAGGGTGTATTCCAAGCTACTCATAGAGGGCTCAACATGCTTCATTAGGTGAGCAGGCCTCCTTTATCTCCCGGTGTCACGGGAGACGAAGAGGCACAGCAGAGACCCAGCAGAGACCCCCTGAGACCCCTTTAGACTGTCCATGCGCGACATCTCTTCCCTTCATGGCACTTTGGGTGAGAGTTATGGCTGCTGTGTGTGTGCGTGCGCGCGCGCGTGTGTGTATATGTGTGTGATATGGCTCCCCTTCACGCTGCCATGGGTCAGCCAAAGCGAGACCAATTGAGATCAAGGGCGAGTGAGACAGAGGGGTACATAGTGTCGGCCCCACAGCCATCTTGTTCCGTTCCCCCTGAAAGCATTCCTCAAATGCTTGCTTAATTGAGTCCTGAGCCCTGAGACACACACACACACACATACATACACAGAGGGTTGAGGTTACTAACACAACACGTGTGGTTGTCGGTGTTTCTCACTTTCTGGCACCAGCCTGCCGGGAGTTCTGTGTGTGTGTGTGTGTGTGTGTGTGTGTGTGTGTGTGTGTGTGTGTGTGTGTGTGTGTGTGTGTGTGTGTGTGTGTGTGTGTGTGTTTGCCTTTCAAGTCCACCCAGTGGACTATAAAACAACAACACTGTCAGTGTTCACACCTGAACACCCATGGCTCTGGGACTGAGGGCGGGGTGGGTTGGGGCTTTATGAAAGAATCGAGTGTCGTCAGTTCACACTTCAGAATGTTGTCTGATAATTATTCAGTAAAACGATTCTCCCAGTGTATTTCGGCATGAGGCATCGCTCAGAAATGTGTCCATTGTTGCTCTATGGGTCAAAAATGTAATATGATATGATATTATATTATATACATCGTAATATTCAAACCATTTGAAGCAAATTGCAACCAAGTCAACCATCAACCTGCAACAGAGACTGCTTAAATGAATGACTAAAGAGTTTCTGAAGCTTCTTCCAGTTTGCGTATGTGTGTGTGTGTGTGTGCGTATGTGTGTGTGTGTGTGTGTGTGTGTGTGTGTGTGTGTGTGTGTGTGTGTGTGTCCAGTCCTTCCTGACAATAATGATGGAGCCAACTGGAACATTCAAGCTGTTGGCATACTGCTAACAAGATCTTGTTATCCT
>CAAKHG010024704.1:3832-15819 GCA_901007715.1 Dactylopterus volitans
CGGGTGGACAGATGAATGGATGGACGGATGAGCGGATAGATGGACGAGTGGATGGATGGACGAGTGGATGGACGGACGGGTGGATGGACGGACGGGTGGATGGACGGACGGGTGGATGGATGGATGAGCGGATGGATGAGCGGATTGATGGCCGAGTGGATGGACGGACGAGCGGATGGACGGGTGAGCAGATGAATGGATGGACGGATGAGCGGATAGATGGACGAGTGGATGGACGGACGGGTGGATGGATGGATGAGTGGATGGACGGATGGGTGGATGGATGGATGAGTGGATGGACGGATGGGTGGATGGACGGATGAGCGGATGGACGGACGGGTGGATGGACGGATGGGTGGATGGACGGGCGGGTGGATGGACGGATGGGCGGTTGGATGGACGGATGGGCGGTTGGACGGACGGGTGGTGACGGGCGGGTGGATGGACGGATGGGCGGTTGGACGGACGGGTGGTGACGGGCGGCCGCGGCGGGACGACGGTGCCTGGACTTCTGTGCTGGGCTGTTTGCGGAGTGAAAGTTCTCAGCAGGCTTCCGGCTCGTCCTCCTGATCCTGATCCCGATCCTGATCCTGATCTTCTGCCGGTACTTGAGCTTTTTTCATTCCCGGATTTTTCTCTAAGTGGATTAAGCTGCCGTGTGGAAACAGACAAATGTGGCAGCAGGAGTTAATCCTAAAATTTGACTTTAGAAAAAGCTGCGGAGCTCCTCAGAGTAAATCTCCGCTGTAAGTGGTTTATGAGTGGATATAAAGCGGCTGTAGCCGGCGGGTCCGCCACAAAGCCGCAGCGTCGCCATGGGGAAGCACTTCCACCTGTATGAGAACATCTCCAAAGTGGACCCCTTCGAGGGGCCGCAGTACTACCTGGCCCCCATGTGGGCCTTCCACCTACAGACCGCCTTCATGGGCTTTGTGTTCTTTGCGGGGACGCCGCTGAACTTGGTGGTTCTCCTTGTGACGATGAAGTACAAGAAGCTCCGAGTGCCTCTGAACTACATCCTGGTCAACATCTCCTTTGCAGGCTTCATCTTTGTCACGTTCTCCGTCAGCCAGGTGTTTGTCTCCACCATGAGGGGCTACTACTTCCTGGGTCACACGCTGTGCGCCATGGAGTCGGCGGTCGGATCGATAGCAGGTGATCGCCGTCGGCAGCCACGCGGACGTGTCTAGCATCTTGGGTGTGTGTGTTATGGTCATATGTGGTCGGAGATGGTCGGTCAGCAGCTGTGTCGTCTGGTCGCAGGTCTGGTCACGTCCTGGTCTCTGGCGGTCCTCTCGTTTGAAAGGTACCTGGTCATCTGCAAACCTTTCGGAGCCTTCAAGTTCGGGAGCAACCACGCCCTGGCGGCCGTCGCCTTCACCTGGTTCATGGGGATCGCCTGTGCCACGCCCCCCTTCTTCGGCTGGAGCAGGTATGGGCCCCACCTTTTCCCACAGGTGCGACGCGATTGGCTGATGTTAAAGCGCGAGCACGTGTGCGTCTGCTCAGGTACATTCCCGAGGGGCTGGGCTGCTCCTGCGGACCCGACTGGTACACCCACAACGAGGCCTACAACTGCACCAGCTACGTCCACTTCCTGATGGTCACCTGCTTCATCCTCCCCATCACCATCATCGTCTTCTCCTACTCGCAGCTGCTGGGCGCGCTGAGGGCGGTGAGCTGGCTGCTGGAGAGGAACATCATCCGCTTGTCATTTTTCCCCACCAGCAGATTTCAAGTTCAAATGTTTGGCTCATCAAAGAAGTGAATATTTGAATGCTGAATAGGATGGAGAAAGAACATCAGCGGAACACTCCTCAGGGAGGCTGTGTGCTGATATGAGGGAATACCACGTTAATATGGGGTACATGGTAATAATGCAGTACCAAGGGTTGCATGTTGATAACATGTTACTAGCTGTTACACGTTAATGTTACATTTTAATATCATTGATAATGTGTAGTTACACACTAATAACACATTAATAACATTGCATGTTAACAGCTGTTATCCATATAACAGTTATTAAGGCGTTCATAATAATATGATAATAACCTTACTTGTTAACAGTTATGTGTTAATAGCACATCAATAACAATGACATGTTGCATCCGTGACCCTTGACCTTTGCTGAGGTCTGCCGTGCCCCCGGCAGGAAGCTGCTTAACCAGCAGGATGGCTGCACAGGTGAGTCCAGGACTGTCACAATAAAAGATCCCTCCAATACGTGAGGTTTATGTGGACCAAAGACCTTCATCAGACCCTGAACTCCAGGCCGAGGATCTGCTCTGACCATCATCTGCCTCAAGCAGTGTGACACATCTCCTTCACACAGAGCTGGTCGGGTGATTGATCGGGTGACTGATCAGATGATTGATCGGGTGATTGATTGTGGCCTGTGGGAATACTGGTCCACTCCTCTTTGTGTCATCTGGTGCATGAAAAAAAACAGCAGAGGGAGCTTTTACTGTGACAGTCCAGCACTCGACCACGGCGGAGATCTCATCTCTCACTTGCACTCGTGGAGCGGCGCCGCGACCGAGTTCCGGATGGGTCCAGACGTTGGTCTTTGCTGGTGTTTCCAGGTCGCAGCTCAGCAGACGGAGTCGGCCTCCACCCAGAAGGCGGAGAAGGAGGTGTCGCGGATGATCATCGTCATGGTGGGGTCCTTCATCATGTGCTACGGGCCCTACGCCATCGCCGCGCTCTACTTCGCCTACTCGCCCGACGAGAACAAGGACTACCGCCTGGTCACCATTCCCGCGTTCTTCTCCAAAAGCTCGTGTGTTTACAACCCGCTGATCTACGCCTTCCTCAACAAACAGGTGAAAACACACACACACACACACACACACACACACACACACACACACTAGAACGCTGCAATTATGGGGACATGAAGCAAAAAAGTGGGAGGTAGGAAGTCATGTTGACCTGCTGACCTGCAGGTCTCAGCTTGCCTGCCTGTATGTAGGCCGGTCACTTGGAGTTGTTAGTACAAGTAGTGGTAGTAGCACAACTGGTATCAGTAGTCATAATAGTAGTAGTATTACTGGTATTAGTATTATTAGCAGCAGCAGTCATATTCGTGTTCATAGTAGTACTACTAGTGGCAATATTTGTAGTTTTAGTTGTAGGAGAGGGTTTGATTACGTTATTTTGGAGGCCTTTTATTTTGAAAATGCAGCATACTGTATGTGGTCTTATCAACACACACACACACGCGCACACGCACGCACGCGCGCGCACACACACACACACACACACACAGTAAACTCTGGTGGCTGTCCTCCCCAGTACAACGCCTGCATCATGGAGATGGTGTTTGGGAAGAAAATGGACGAGTCCTCTGAGGTTTCCTCAAAGACGGAAACATCTTCAGTGTCCACGGCGTCTTAAAGAGACTTTTGTTTCATTTCCACCTTCGAGCTGGAGGGAAGCTGCTCGCCGTAGACGGAGGAAGTGGGAGAATTCAACATGTAAATATTTATTACTTTTAGTGTGTCCTTGTTTAGAGAAGAGGCAACTGAAAACGAATAAAAATAAATCTTCAATATTAAAGGCTGGACTGATGTGTGATCACCTCATTTGCACTCAGAAGGAGAATTCGGCCCTGGAGCAGTTCTGGACCGTCTCGGTCTGGCCCGCGTTCATCAAAATTACGGAAACCGGAAAACGCCAACGACGGCGCTGAAGCGACGCTGAACGTTGCAGCGCCCGTTTAGAACACGAGTTCATGCCCACCCGGAGCCGGAGGGTTCTACAGGCACAGAGAGGCAGAACGTTGGCATAAATGTCCGTAAAACACCGGAATTGTTTTTAGTCGCAAAAAAACAGTAGGAAAACAGTAAAAGCAGTAAAAGCAGAAATGACTGGTATTATTAGCAGTATGAGTGTAGTATTACTGGTATTAGTAGGAGTGTGTGTGTGTGAGAGAGCGTATGTGTTTGTGAATGTGTGTGTGTGTGTGTGGCTGTCTGTGTGTGTGTGTGTAAGAGCTTGTGTTTGTGTGTGTGACTGTGTGTTTGTGAGCATGTGTGACTGTGTGTGTGTGTGAGAGCGCATGTATGTTTGTGACTGTGTGTGCATACCCGCCCCCATTCAAAGACCCTGCTAGTTCTGGCTGACCCTTAACGCCTCAGTGAGGAGACACACTGAGGATCACAGTAAGATACTTTTTTTTTTTTTGCATCGGCCAAAAATTGTGAGTGATTTTAAAAACTTTTGACTCACTTTTGGATTTTCTCAAAAATCGCAACACTGGAGTGAGTAAGAGAGGCGGCGCTCCGTCCGACAGTCCCGGACCAAAACCTGGGAGTCGCCCAGATTAGATGGTCACAGTTTCTGGATCAGCACAAACGCTGAAACTGTGGCTGTGGCGGCGAGTGTGGCAGGAACCTCCTGCTCCGGTTTCTGAGCGCCTCTCCCCGCTGGCGTGTGACGTCATCGCGGCTCCAGACGGGCGGCGATACACACTCACCCACCGTCAGACCGTTAGAGATCATAGAGCTGAATGGAAGCTGGATGGTCGGAGCTCTTGTTTAGAGTCTTAAGCTTTCAGGAGGTTTTTATGTCCAAGTATGGCGAAGCAGGTGAAATTCAAAATGGAGGAAGTTCAAAAGTATTTGAGGAGTCTGTCCATTGACTTGCATTGTATGTTTTGTGGAAACATACAATGCAAGCTTAATATTTAAAGAAATCCTAAAAGTTATCAACATTCGGATACCATGGAAGAGGATTAGGGCCACTGCAGCAACAAATATATAATTCTGAGAAAATTATATATTTCTATTATATAATTAATCTCAGAATTCTGACTTTTTTTTCAGAATATTTTTTTTTTTGGGAGTATTTATTTTATTTTTTTCATTTCTGAAAAAAGTCAGAATTCTAAGATTAAAGTCAGAATTCTGACTTTTTTCTCAGAATTCTCGATGATATCTTCAGTGGCCCTCATCCTCTCCCGTAGGACGCCGCGCATGCGATGCTAACAGAAGCCAGCGGCACCTTCATGAGTCTCACCGCTGATAATTACAAAGAGGTGTTCGTTCTATCTAACTTGATTTAAAGAAAACAAGTCTGAGGACGATGTCATCAGGTCCTGGAACCCACATAAAAGCATCTGTCCTAATGTGGTTTAGCTGAGTCATCGTGGACCTCTGCTGCCCCCCGCTGCCCCGCGCTGGTTTAAGCTTCCCATCCACTCAAAAATCATTCAACAGTGACTCGCTTTTATTGAAAACCCAAATGTAACAGTCACAGTTGTTCAGTTCTTCATCCGGTGAGCCGAGTTCCAGCTGTTTGCGACTCACGTTCATCACCACGAGAAACGGCCCATCTGTGAGACCACTCAAAGTACACGAGTCATCCTGATATCCCCTGGTAGGTCGCTGGTAAAGGCGGACAGATGAAGCACCGAAGAGGATGGAAATCTGCAAAGAAATACACGCACGCGCGTGCGCACGCGCACACACACGCACACACACACACACGTGCACTCAGATCTTGAGGTGTCGGATTCTAGAACTCCTCATGCAACGGAGCTTCATCGTACTCCATCACGTGACTTCCCACAAAGGTCTCGTAGTTGTCGAGGATTTCCTCCTTGGTGAGCTTCCCATCCTGAACGAGAACAAACAAGGCGACAGGCTGACCTCTGACCCTGTGACCCTGTGACCTTTGACATTAAGGAGCCTGCTGTTAGCTCCGGTTCTTGTATCTGACCTGGCTGGTGTCGGCCTCCTGCAGCAAGTGTTTGGCTTCGTCCTTGACTGCGTCGAACTCGAGCGGGACGATCCAGGCCCGCATCTCCTCTTTGTCCATCTTCCCATCGTGGTTCTGGTCCCTGGACTTGGAGAACTGCTCACGTTCTTTTACCAGCCATTGGGGTTCCTCTCCGTTCTCCTTTGGGATTTGAATGTCACCTACAAACAAAGATCACGACTCAGCAATCGAGTCGCACGCACGCACACGCACACACACACACACACACACACACACACACACACACACACACACACACACACACACACTAACCCTGATGCTCACTAGAGCACCAAATGTGGATTCAAAACTGCTAATGTTTGCTCATTTGTTTGCAGTAGTAGAGGACCCGTATGCAGTAATAGAGGACCCATACGCAGTAGCAGAGGACCCGTATGCAGTAGTAGAGGACCCGTGTGCAGTAGAGGACCAATACTTAGTAGTAGAGGACCCGTATGCACTAGTTGAGGACCCGTACATAGTAGTAGAGGACCCGTATGCAGTGGTCGAGGACCTACATGCCATTAGGGGTGCTGATGCATGAACAGTATCAAAAGTGAAAGCAGATTTGTGTGTCTAAATGTTGCTGATGTGTTCCGGTGAAACTGACCTCAGGTAAGAACCTCAAATAAGAACCTCAGGTGAGTTTGACCTTTTCTGAGAACAAGACTACAGTTCTCCTGCAGTCGTCTGACAGTGTTTTTCCACACCTGAAGAATAATTGCAGGGCGCAGCCAAAGTGGGAGGGTGATGCAAGAGCACCCAGTGGAACATTTCACTGCCAAGAAATGCAGAACTGGAGTAGCTGGCCACACCCACAAACCCCACCAACAGGTACCGGGAGGCCTGATGCGTCAAACCCACCAGAGGTGGTTTCTCAGTCAGAATGGTTGATCCTGGTTCAGCCGGATGAGAGCACCTATTTATATGACTTGTTCCTTCATAACCAGCTTCTATTACCTCCAACAGCTTATGCACCAAACTCGTCCTCCAGACTAACCTCCTAGTCCTGTGTCCCGAACCAAAAACTGGACCCACACTCACAGCTGGAGCTGTGACACAAGACTCAACACGGTAAAAACTGGACTCAACAAGGTTGGAACAGGACCCGGTGAGGTCACATCTTGACTCAGTGAGGTCAGAACCGGACTCGCCTAGATCAGAACCAGACTCAGCAGAACCATACTCAGCAAGAGCAGAACTCGACTCATTAAAGGTCAGAACAGGACTCAGGGAGGTCAGAACTGGACTTACATAGGTCAGAACTGAGCTCACCAAAGTCAGAACCAGACACAACAAGGTAAGAACTAGACTCAGTGAGCTCAGACCTGGGTAACCAAGGTCAGAACTGGACTCACTGTGGCATAACTGCTGGTATTGTTAGATATTCTTGTGTCTTAGATTCCCCCAATGAAAACATCAAGCATGCTGAAAAAAAGAACAGTTGAGTTTCACTGTGGCTGCGCCAAGGTCACGTTCCAGAAGCGCGGCAGCCCGGGTCAAGGCTGGTGGAGTGGCCTTCCAGAAATGAGTGGGCTGCTGGTTTGATCCCAGTGTCCCGAAGATATGAAACCGCCGATTGCTCCTGATTCCCTCAAGTCAAGTCATACTGACAGCAGACCAAGACCACCGTCTCAACTGGTCTCGGTCCCCGTGTTTGGTCTGGACCGGGGTTTGAATCACAGGTAATGAACCGCACTAGGTGGACAACCAGACTTGAACCTTTACCCAGGTGGTTAGGTGTGATCAAGGACTCACCGATGAACTCCTTCTCGTTGATGAGGCCATCACCGTCCTTGTCCATCTCTTCCATCGCTTCCTGTCACATTGGACAAGGTCAAGCATGAACCAAACACTTTAGAACCCTGGGTCAGTGGGCCACATGACTTCGGTGACATCACACCCACCTGCACCACAATGTCCATCATGTGAGCAAACTCTTCTGGATAGAGAAAGGCGGTGAACTCTTCTTTGTTTGCAATCCCGTCTTTGTTGATGTCCGCCATCTTGAAGCGCCGCTCATCCCTGGAAATCATGAGCTTGAGGTCTTCCATCTCGTTGTCCATGTCCGTCAGATCACCATCTGCGGGAAAAGCTGGTTTTTACAGGGAACCGATTGGAGAAGGTGACATGAATGTTCCTTCACACCATAATTGTGTGTTTACCCAGGGCGTATGTACCAGTCCGGTACTCCTCCCAGCTGACCATGCTGTCGTTGTTCTTGTCATAATCCTTCAAATGATGGTCAGTGTTTTCACGGATATGACTGATCTGAATGTTCCTGATCCACAGCTCCAGTTCCTCCTGGCTAACAAAGCCGTCTTTGTTCACGTCCATCCTGTCCACAATGAGGCTGCAGAGACACACAGACGCTGTCGGCTGAATCAAGATTCATGACCAAAAACTGATTTATGACCAACGAAAAATCAGAATGAAGGAGTTCTTAGCAAAGTCCTCCACTTATTGGACCCGTTGGTGGTCTGGTTCTGATGTAACACGTCGCCCCACGTTTGACACCTCTGATTGAGAGCGTCAGGTGATGATTTCCTGCAGTTACATCAACCTGACTAACAAGTGTTTCTGTGCCAGTCGAAGAATCAACATGCACCTTCAACAAGTAGAAGAGTCAGCATGAACCTGCTGAACAAGTTTCACTGTGATTTCACGGAAGGCCGGGAAACACAGACACGTCATTCCAGTTTGTATGCTCAGAAAAAAACGCTGAGCAGGTTCATAGCAACACTCGTGGAAGGAGGCGACACTCCTCTCTCTGCTATTTTAGAGAATATTAATTCCACTAGGGAATGAACCGTGGAACTGAACCGAGGAACCTGCACTCACCCCAGCCTGAAGGATGGACCCGGAACCTGAAGGATAGACCCTCAACCTGAACTCACCCCAGCCTGAAGGATGGACCCGGAACCTGAAGGATAGACCCTGAACCTGCACTCACCCCAGCCTGAAGGATGGACCCTGAACCTGAACTCACCCCAGCCTGAAGGATGGACCCGGAACCTGAAGGATAGACCCTGAACCTGAACTCTCCCCAGCCTGAAGGATGGACCCTGAACCTGAACTCACCCCAGCCTGAAGGACGGACCCGGAACCTCAAGGATAGACCCTGAACCTGAACTCACCCCAGCCTGTACTTGCTCTCTACTGCGGGCAGGTGATCAAAGGTCTCGGCATCTTCTGGACCCAAAAAGGCCTCATGGTCGAAGTCGTGGTTCTTGGTGTCGTCGTGCGTGTGGCGGCTGAGGGGCTGGCGGTGACGGATGCGGCCCTTGGTCTCCGTGGGTTTGCTGTTGCCATAGGCGACGCAGAGAGCGACGCACACCAGCAGCGGCCGGATCATCCTGCCAGAGACACAAACGGAGACGCCTGACGCCACGCTGCTTCCTGAATGCAACATTTCTGACCCGGAATCAGCTGATAAATGACATCATGCGATGACTCCGACTGCGGCAGGATTCCAACACATGAAACATGAATGAAATAAACTTCATACAGATAGTGAAGTTCTGCAGTGAAGCAGCGGCGTACTTGTACTTCCTGTCCAGGATCTCTGCTCTCACGGTCGTCGGCTGAAGGACACGTCAGTGAAACCTGATCACCGACTCTCCGGATGTTTCAATCCTGATCTGTGTCGGTCTTTCACTTTCTCACTGACATCATTACAACGCTGGTGTTTTACAGGAATTAGAAATCTTTATCTGCACTCACATGAACACAGATCCATCACACACACATTTACCACATTTTTCATAGCGTTATATGACCTCTGCAACGCAGGCAGGATCATCTTTGACACAATAAAGACAAATGTGAACAATGTGCGAACCTGGTGGTGTCAGTGATGCACCGGTCTGACGTCAGAAATATTGTTAACACTCATGTTTATCGACAAGCGACGAATTTATTCACTTCATGTAAAATGAAAAAATAAATAAAAACAAAGAAAGACAAACTGGATGCGGCTTCATTCTCCAGAAACGAACCTCACCTCCCCCCCGACCTGCGCGCTGCTTCTCCGTCTCTGTGACGCTCAGCTGGGGCTCCCCGGTGTCTCCGTCCCGGTGTCTCCGTCCCGGTGTCTCCGTCCCGGTGCCTCCGTCCGTCGCTCCGTCCCGGTGTCTCCGTCCCGGTGTCTCCGTCCCGGTGCCTCCGTCCGTCGCTCCGTCCGGTGTCTCCGCCCGCCGGTTTCGGGCCTCTCGCTCACCCTTCTGCCGCAGAAACGTTCACACCCGGCAGGAGCCAATCGGGCGCGACCCGAAATCGTCCTGAGGCCTGATTGGCCCGCTTCGACGTCAGGTGAGTCGCTCTTCGTACTCGCATCTCATTGGTCGCTGGACGCAGACACGGCGGGACGATCCGGAACCATGAACATGGTTTAAGGAGCTTCAGCGCTTCCTAAGTTCGCTCCTCCAGCAAAGGACACACTGGGGCTGTGCTGGAAACGGCCCCCCATCGCGGAGGTAGTGCGCCCTCTAGTGAACGGCATCATATACACCATGTAGTGGACAGGGGGGGGGGGTCGCTGGTCTCCAACACAGCCTGGGGCTTCCTTTAGGAAAGGGAAGGAGAGAACGCCGTCCCACAATCCTTTGCTGCCGTTGAGGGAGACGTCTGAGGTGTTTTCCATCTTGTGATCGGAAGCTTCAGGCTGTCCGAGGCTCCGTCGCCTCGGCTGACGTCGCCTCACTCGCTCGTTGGCTCGGCCGTCAGTTGTTCACGGCCGTCGGTTGTTCACGGCCGTCAGTTGTTCACGGCCGTCGGTTGCTCACGGCCGTCAGTTGTTCACGGCCGTCGGTTGCTCACGGCCGTCGGTTGCTCACGGCCGTCGGTTGTTCACGGCGCACCGTTACGTTCGGCGTCACGCGTACGCGAACCCTCACCCCCTTGTCTCCTCTGAAGCATACTGCAGCATTAGAAGTCCATGACTCTGCGTGTCCACTAGGTGGCAGCGTGGCCTCGCTGTTGTGTTCCTGCGTTCGCGTGGAGGCCGCAGAGTCGCCTGCTTGCTGAAAGACCAGACACGGAGCAGATGAGACCCCGACCTCACTAAGTCCAGAGGGAAATCTAGTGGAAAATGGGAGGGTCTGGATCTGGAAGTCTGTGTTGTTTCTCGTCACCGGCGGAATCGCAGGAACGTCAGGTGAAGTTAAACGAGCCGCGTTCCTGCATGCGGCCCGGGGGCGAGGCAGCTCGGGCGCCGGATAGGTCTGACCTCGATCAGGGCGGAGATCTGGTTATGGCACGCCGAAAGAGCTGCTGCGCAAACGCGGTGAGCCAAGAAAACGCCCGACGCATGTGAGGCACAGACTCTTCACCCGAGTGCAAGGAAGACCTGGAAGAGCCGGAGCCTGCGTGAGCCGTCTAAGGACCAAAGCGAAAGGCGGCAGGTTTGGACATCTCACAGATTCATCGGTGGCACCCAGGCAGAATCGTGTGTGGAATCGCAGAAGTTAGAGGAGGACGTTTGTAGTGTCGGCAAGTCGGGTGCCAGTCCACTTAGAAGTCTACGTGAGAGGAGGCTGGAGCTCTGGAGGCTGGAGCTCTGGAGGCTGGAGCTCTGGAGGCTGGAGGCTGGAGCTCTGGAGCTCTGGAGCTCTGGAGGCTGGAGCTCTGGAGGCTGGAGCTCTGGAGCTCTGGAGCTCTGGAGGCTGGAGCTCTGGAGCTCTGGAGGCTGGAGCTCTGGAGCTCTGGCCTTCATAGTTACGATAAATAAATATGTGACATGTGACCTCAAACTTTACCATCTCACTTTTGGCTAAACTGTCAAATCAACCTTGAAAGGATCCCGTACCCGAGTTCTCTCTCACACAACTTACCAGCTGGACTCAGTGTGAAGTTGAGCAGATCTGAGTCTTTGAGTGTCTCTGTATCCGGGAGGAACTCTGACCTCACAACCTCTGGGTGTCGCCTGCGCAGCGCCGCGTGCAGGCGACCTCCACAGCTGAGTCCGACTGTCTGCGATCAGCGGCCTGGTTCCTGAGGCCAGCACGGACCACGGGTGGAGGGCTTCTGGGCTGCAGCACAGGAGATCCATGTGGCAGGACCTCAGGTTACGTCGACACTCTGAAACAATTAATCCTGAAGGAGGAAGGAAGAGGTGAGATGAGTCAGATGGTTGGACAGTAAGTTAGTAGAACATTAAATGTGTTCAGCTCATCAGATGTGGACAAACACTTCTGGCTGTTTCCAGCTCAGGTGGATTCATAGAT